>OX467710.1:29231230-29536230 GCA_950111635.1 Agelastica alni | reverse complement strand
ATTACACCAATCTTGCTGCTAAAAATCATAAATAATGTTGTCTTACCTTGAGCAAACACACATTCTTTACAATCGGATTCCTAAAATAAATAAGAGTTTTTACCAGAAGGTACGAAGAATGAATATAAAAATTATAAAAAACTGTAATACTATTATAGAAAACTCTAAAAATTCTTGATAGCGATAATAAATATAAAAATGTATAAACTGATAAACGAACCAGCTAAATAATCGTGCATAATCCCATATGATATGCAGATGCTTCTAAAGTAAAAAAAAAATTATTAAATTTGTCCATTCGAAGTGACTATCTATGGACCGGTTTCGGGGTAATGCCCCTCATTAGCATAGGGTAGGTCTTGACAAACTCATGTTTGCTCTTCGAAGAGACAAATCAACAATTCCAACTCTTACCAAGTATACATGAAGGACTACACGAAAAGCGCTTGTCCCGACTTCTATACTTTTTAACAGCAGTTGGTTTTATTAATTGGTCAGCGTTAGAAAATTTTTTATTTAGGATTTTAAGTTTTTTAAGGTCATTGAGAAATTTTAGCACCTCATTCGTGAAAAAAAAAAATTGCACCCATGCCCGATGGATAAGCATTCGCTGATAATTGGTCAGCTTTTATAAATATTTAGTTAATTTAATTTAATATTAAAAAAAATTAATATATATAGTTTTTTTCTCAAATAAAAAAGTATTTCCCCCACTTCGTCTGGTTCATAGTGAAGAGCTGTGCTCTTTTACAATTAACCGGCCCAAAGCATGCGCGTTACGACAAAGACAACTTATTTAATTTTTTTTAATATTAAATTAAATTGACCAAATATTTATAGAAGCTGACAGATATTATGCCAGTTAGGTAAGAAATGCAGTTTGAAGTGGTTATAAACAACCACCAAGTTTGCAAAGAGAACGGACCTCAACTAGGAAGGGATGCTGCAGGATGGTACACTGATGGATCCAAGATGGATGAAAGGGTTGGAGTGGGCGTTATAGGGCCAAATTTTAGGCTCTCAAAACCACTTGGTAACACCCCAACCATCTTTCAAGCAGAATTACATACCATAGAGACATGTGCTCAGGAGTGCATCGAAAGAAACACCCGAAGGCAGAAATCTATATTTTATCAGATAGCTAAGCCGCACTAAAAGCTCTGAAGTCATACACTTGTGAGTCTAAGCTTACTTGGGACGGTAAACAGTCCCTGAGACAACTGGCAGCAAACAATCAGGTTACTCTGATGTGGGTTCCAGGTCACAAGGGAGTTAAAGGCAACGAAGAAGCAGATTGCCTTGCCAAAGAAGCGGCAAATACACAATTTTCCGGCCCAGAACCCTTCTGAGGACTTTCCAAAAACTTAATAAAAATTTTTCTAACGCTGACCAATTAATAAAACAACCGACCTTTTATGACCAATTTCTGACCTTTCAGATGGTATAATTGGTCAATCGGAATTCCACACATAAGGTGCTAAGATCGCGGAGCAAAAACGCAAATAGGTATGAATTAAGAGCAACATATTTTTGACAGCTGTTTCTACAAATATGAGGTATTTATTTCAAAAACCACCGTGCGTCCTCTTTATGAATTTAAAATTAACAAGATTTTTAAACATTTAAAAATATGTTGCTCTTAATTTATATCCCCTTGCGTTTCTGCTATCCTTTTAAGAAGAATAAAAATTTGGTGATCTTCAAAATTCGAAAAATTACTCCAGATGCCTCTTCGCGTTTCTGCTATTCTAATAAGAAGCATACAAATTTGGTGAACTTAAGAATTCGAAAAATCACTTCGGATACCTTCTCGCGTTTCTGTTATCCTAATAGGAATCTCGAAAATTTGATGATTTTTAAGAATAGGAAAAATTTTTACTGCGGATACCTCCTCGCGTTTCTGTTATTCTAATAAGAAGTTTGAAAATTTGATGATATTTAAGAATATGAAAATGTTTACTCAGGATACCACCTCGCGTTTCTGTTATTCTAATAAGACGTTTGAAAATTTTATGATTTTTAAGAATATGAAAATTTTGACTCCGGATACCTCCTCGTGTTTTTGTTATCCTAATGCGAATCTCGAGAATTTGATGGTCTTTAAGAATATGAAAATTTTTACTCCGGACACTTCTTCGCGTTTCTGGTATTCTAATAGGAAGCTCAAAAATTTGATGATTTTTAAGAATATGAAAATTTTTACTCCGGATACCTCCTCGCGTTTCTGCTACTCTAATAAGAAGCATAAAAATTTGGTATCATAAGAATTCGAAAAATTAATCTGGATACCTTCTCGCGTTTCTGTTATCCTAATAGTAAGATCGAAAATTTGATGATTTTTAAGAATATGACATTTTTTATTCCACCTTATGTTTCTGCTATCCTAATAAGAAGCATAAAAATTTGGTAATTTTAAGAATTTGAATAATTACTCTGGATACCTCTTCACGTTTCTGCTATCCTACTAAAACGATTTGCAATTTCGACTAAATGTTAGCAATTTTAGATTGTTTTATTACTAGCAGAAACGCATGAGTTATACGGACTAAAAAAAATTCATATTCTTAAAAATCGTCAAATTTTCGAGCTTCCTATTAGGATAACAGAAAAGAAAGAAAGAAAAGAACCGAAAACTTGTCTTAAAAATAAAAAAAAGACCGCAAAAAGCGATATTTCTTCTATATGCAATTAGTTATACAAATCATTGATGTCTGTGTTGCCTATAAATCAGTAAAAAGTGATTCTGTTTCAACGCAACAGAGGACGCAGCACGCGTTGTGTTTACTGTTTTTGATTTGCTAATGGTTTGCTGTATTTGCGACAATTGCGACGAGTTTTGTGAAACGAATGGCATTTAATAGTTTTGCATTTTGGAATAATATAGAATTGTGACTTGCTAAATGATCGTTTTATTCTGGTCTGACTTTGCAGATATGGTAGCAGTTTGTTGTTGTGTGGGAAACTGTTGGGAAGAGCATGGGGGCAAATGTTCCAAACATTGCTTCCACATCCAGTCAAGGAAATGGCACTGTTTTAAAAATGGATAACAATATGCCAAAATATAAGACTCCAGGAAGATGGCCTCACACCTCAAAAAATATATTCAAATTTCAGGGTATGCAGATGCCATTTCAGTGAGGATGATTTTATGGGTGGTAAACTGAAAAGTACATCTTACCCAAATATCAATGTTACAAGGCAAATCGAATCAGGTACCTACATTATCTTTGTTTCACCACCTTATAACATGTAGCTAATTTATGAACTTCTTTTGGTTTGGCTGAACAAGAGAGTCCATCACATTCTGAAAATATCACTATTGCTCCAGAAACAATTCCATCTTTTCCATTAACGTAATCTTTCATTTCTAAGAAAGATGAACCAAATGATCTTCAGCAAATTACACCTAGGAAAAGTACTTCTAAAGGTATGGATATTTCTCCTTAATATCTAGTTTGTATGAGGGAGGATTTCTGTAGTTTTTATTAACTTTCATGTTCTTGATTTAATTATTTATTTATAAGTATTTTCAGGATTATTATCAGAAGTGGAGGCTACAAGAAGTGTCTACTCAACTCCAAAAGCTAAAACAATCTACCAAAGAGCATCTTATTACAAGCGAAGGGCTAAATTAGTTACGCAATCTACGCTAATAAATTCACAAATTCTGATATGTTTGAGAAGGTAGTGATTAGTTTTCTCAGGTATCTAATTTATTTCAATGAATGATTTTTTATAGGTTACATTATCTTTGGACCAAATAAGATCCAAGTACAAACTATTATCCAAAGTTTTTACTCTTCCTTCCTAAGGAACAGTAATGATGTTACTCAACTGCATCCCAATGGAACATATTAAAATATTTAAGGTAAAAATAATTAACTTTACAAACTAATAATTATTATATCATTGGCGAATAATTTGTTTATATTATTACTAACAGTGCTTTTTATTTTTAACCTGGAATTAGCTGTTTTAGCAATTAGGAAGATTAATTTACAATATTTTAAGTTAAATATATTATATATATATATATATATATATATATATATATATATATATATATATATATAATTTACTACAATTTAAGTTTTTCAACACTTCCTTTACATTTATACTCAAATATACAACTTAATCATGTATTAACATGACTTGTTCTAGCATATTCCACTTTTTCTGACTCTTAATGAATTTTTTATTTTTAAAAATAAACTGGTTTATAGTGAAGAGCTGTGCGTAAGTGCTCGCTTCCCTGTTACAATTAACCGGCACAAAGCATGCACACAAGAGGTACTAAGATCGCGGAGCCCAATAATATTTCTTAAAAATTTATGAGTGTATATTAGGAGAGCAGAAACGCGAGGAGATATGTAAACATTTTTAAAATATTTTAGAAACAGTTTTGGCAAACTTGGACTACATTTAAAGAAACATTTATATTCTGTGGTAACAGGAGAGCAGAGATGCGAGGCGATATTTTCTGGTTAAAAATTCGGAACAAGGATTTCTCTAAAAAATTTAGTAATGTATATTAGGAGAGCAGAAACTCGAGGAGATATCTAAACATTATTAAAATATTTTAGAAACATACAAATGTATAAAACTGATTTTTAAAAAACCAGCTAATTTAGCTACATGTTAACGTATACTATAGGTATATGTGGGTCGATTATCCATCAGAAAAAACTACAATCCTAGCTATATGCCTATAAAGAGCATTGAATTACATCTGATAATTAATCGTGCATAATCCCATTTTGGGTGATATGCAGATCCATTGGAAATGACCACCTATGGACCGGTTTCGGGGTGTTGCCACACATTAGCATAGGGTAAGTCTTGACAAACTCATGTTTGCTCTTCGAAGAGACAAATCAACAATTCCATCTCTTACCAAGTATACATGACGGACCACTCGTCGTAGGCATACAGCCAGGAGTGTAGTTATTTTCTGATGGATAATCGACCCACATGTACCTATCCTATAGTATAGGTTAACATGCAGCGAAATTAGCTGGTTCTTTAAAAACAGTTTTATAAATTTTTATATTTATTTTCACTGTCAAGAATTTTTTCTTTTCTATAATAGTATTATAGTTTTCTATAATTTTTATATTTTAATACTTTCATTCAGAAGAAATTTACTGGGTGTACCTACCATATGCTGATGAGGGGCAACACCCTGAAACCGGTCCAAAGGTGGTCACTTCAAATGAATAAATTTAATAATTCTTTCTTTTACTTTACAAGCAACTGCATATCACCCGAAATGGGATTATGCACGATTATTTATCAGGTGTAATTCAATGCTCGTCGTAGGCATATAGCCAGGGGTGTTGTTGTTTTCTGATGGATAATCGACCCACATATACCTATAGTATAGATTAACATGCGGCGATATTAGCTGGTTCTTTAAAAATCAGTTTTATACATTTTTATACAAAGAATGAAGCATAATTTTAAATAACGATTTTAAAGCAATTTGGGGATTCCTTGGTTAATACTTTTTTAATATATAAAAAAAAAACTGCGTAAATCAACAATATCATTAAGTAAAATAAATATTATGTTCAAAATATAACTTCATGTGTATGCACAAAATTATTAAATAAAAATAAAAAAAATTAATTTGTTTTTTGGTACTACTGTAATAATTTAACATTTTTTTTAAATATACATTTTATTTATTTTTTATGATATTAATTTAATTTAGAAAAACAACGAACATTAGTGTTTTTTGTAGATGCTTGAGTAAATAAATTTAAATTTAAACAATTTGGTAAAAATAATAACGAAATATTGAGAACCTACTTGGAGTCCACAGGTTTTGTTGTCGGGAATTACAGAATTTCCTCTAAAACCATTACCATTATTAGAAATATTAGTATCTGTAGCTGAAAAAGATGGCATAATGGTAAACTTGTTGTTAAGTAATACGTCAATTATTAATATTATTTATAATTTTTCCAGTGGAAGATTTAATTGTTTAGAATTAAAACAATTAGTTCAATATTAAATTAAAAAAAAAACATTTAAGAAGAAAATGTTTTTTTAAACATATTTATTAAACTTTTAAAAAAATCGATAAATTTTTTTTTCTTAATTATATCGAAAATATTGTTGGGAATAGTAAAAAAATACTGTGAAAGTTAGAGCTTCTTAATATTAATATTATGAGGTGCCACATTGTAAATTTCCCATTAAAAAAAATGTTTTGATAATTTTAAAATATTATCTCTAACGTGAGTTACAAAATTCCAAAATCCAAGAGAACGTTGTTCCCATGTTATTAAAATGGGAAATTGAAATTTACGATGCGGCACCTCTTAATATTAACTGAAGAACACTCTGAAAAACAGAAAAATCCCAATACATTTAAGAAGTCGACTATATAACCAATGTGTCCTACAAGTGGTGACGCTAGAAACACTCGGAATAACACAGCGTGCGTTGAAGATGTTGGTGAGAAAATAGCTGAGCTTAAATGGAGTTTTGCAGGTCATGTGGCCAGAGTACAGGAGGGACGATGGACAAAAAACTTGCTACTGTGGAGACCCTACCAGGGCAAACGAACCAGCCAATGCGCTGGACAGACGATATAAAACTCACGGCACGTTTGGCATGGATAAGGGAAGCACAGAACCGAAATAGATGGAAACATATGAAGGAGGCCTACGTCCAAAAATGGAATACATAAGGCTCAGAAAAAAAATTAATTTTACTCATCTATGTATTTTGTTTAATTTAAATATTTTTACAAATAATAACTATTATTTATTTATAAATATACATGGTATATATTTGTATTTCATATAGCGTGAATTTCAAACGAAAAATATTACTTACATTGATCTAAACTGTGTACGTGAAAAAACATACAACATAAACTTAAACAAATTAGTTTAAATATATGCATTGTAATCACTAGTTTCTACAAACGTAACAAACTACTAGACTCTTTAATTTTAATGTTTATTTATGTAGCCAATATTTTTTGGTATTACCCACGAAAAAATTTCATGGTGAATGCTAACCAGTTGGTTTTTACGCCGTTAACTTCTTATAAATGTTGGTAAATAAATTTGCCTCGGGGATTTACTATTACCTTAAAATATGAAAAAACATTTTATCAATCCATACTAAGTACTATTTTTTAATTGAACATTGCATAGGTAAATTCCGATTTAAAAATAATTGAAAGCTGTTTACGTAAATTTAAATTAAATTATATAATTCCTTTGTCACGACAAATTTGCAATAATTAAAATTTTTTATTATATACATGGAAAATTAAAGGAAATAAGTGAATTCTTTGAAAAAAAAATTACTTAGATTATAACAAAAAGCATAATTACTGGTTACATGGTTATTTACAGGGTATCAATTGAAAAACTTAAAATTAACAATATTTTAAAAACAAAATGAATTATTAAAAACTGTTTGGAAAAAAAAGAGGAAAATATAATGACCAGCACTTCTCTATGTCCCCATTCATTTGTTTCTCTACCAACATCCTTCGCTCAATGTCACAGTCATACTTTTCGCTTCTCATAAACTTTGAACCCAAGTATACAAACTCATTCACTTGTTCCACTCTTTTTCCCTCATCAGCACCTCGCAGTTTGCCAAGCTTCTTCCAAAAACCATTATTTTCGTCTTGCTTACATTTACTTTCACCACTTTAATTTTTGGGGCTTCATTCATAATATTAACCATCGTTGCAACTTCTCTTCAGATTATGCTAATATGACCTGATCATCGGCGTACAGTAGGCATTCGACAATTAAATCATTCATTCTCAATCCATATGCAGTATCTTTCAAATATTTTAATCAATTGTCTATGTAGTTGAAGTTAAACAGCCATGGCGAAGCCAGACATCCCTGTCTTACACCTTTTTCGACGTTAAACCAGTGTAAGCTCTGACACAAGCAGTGAAATCCTTATTATGTGCTCGTATCAAACTACCGCTCACCCCATACAAATACGATGTCGACCATAATTCATTCCTCGCTACTCTGTCATAGGCCTAGAAAACCGCAGTAGACCTTTTGAATACTATTTGCTTGACAAGAGACTTTAATTCTGCTAAGGAGAAAAGCATTACTAAACATAATGTGCCAATAAAAAGAACTTTTTAAAACCCTGAAACTAAAAGTTGAAGAAAAATGTTAAAAGGTAGGTAGTTGATGCATAAAAGATTTTAATTACGTCTATGAAATATCATAGTAAAATCCAAATTTAACGAATAACTCTAATTTTAAATTATACCTGATCAATGGGGTGAGCGGTAGTTTAATACACTGAAATCACTTTACAAGAATTCCACTGCTTGTGTTAGGATAAACGGAGCTTGCACGGATTGGTTTAACATCGAAAAAGGTGTGAGACAGCGATGTGTGGCTTCGCCATGGCTGTTTAACTTATACATAGACGATTGTTTAAAATATTTGAAAGAGAGTGCGTATGGAATGAAAATTAATGATTTGATCGTCAAATACCTTCTTTACGCCATGATCAAGTCATATTAGCGTCATCTGAAGAGGAGTTGCAGGCGATCGTTAATGTTATGCATGATGGCCTGAAAATCAAAGGGATGAAAATAAATGTAAGCAAAACGAAAGTAATGGTTTTTGAAAGAAAAGAAAGTATGACAAACTGTAAAGTTCTGATTAAGGGAGAAAGAGCGGAACAAATTCAAAGTTTACGAGAGATGGAATGTATGACAGTGACATTGAACGAAGGGTGTTGGCAGGAAAACAAATGAATGGGGCACTGCATAGCTTTATGAACAGCCAGAAGGTGTCAAAAAAGGCAAAAGGCAAAAAAACCGTAGCAAGTGCCTACCCCTACGGGAAAAAGGCGAGACTATATGTATGTATGGTAAGGTAACAGTAAATATATCCACAGTAAAGAGTATTTGCAGAAATTTGCTGCAGTAGAAACACATTTTTTTCATTGGCAGAGGAATTCTGGGATTATGAAATGCGAGTATAATATTTTTGGGTATTAATTAAAGAACATACAGTTTAAAACGGAATAACAAAAAAATCACAATCGATTTTGTATGTCAATAGTTTGTGACCGAAAATGATCTTTTTAATAGATTGTTTACTTTCTAGTTTCAATATATTAAATTCCAATATTAGTATGTACCTGATCATTGGAATCCAAAAAATTTGTGAACGAAGCTATACCTATGTCATATAATTAATGATTCTTACACAACTTTTAGGTATTATTATTAGGAGTGTATATTATGAGAGCAGAAACGCGAGGAGGTATCTAAACATTTTTAAAATATTTTAAAAACATATTTGGCAAACTTGGACTACATTTATATTCTGTGGTAACATGTGCGTTTCTGCTTTTGCCAACATGTTGTGACAGTATTTAAAACAAGCGGAACTTGGAGAGCATTCAATAATTGTTTGTAATGCTGCTCTTGTACTGTTGATTCACGAAGCTTTGAATGAGTCACTGACTTTTATATCCGTCTTGTAGTATAGGATTAATTTGGTGAGGTCCTTTATGTACAAAACCATCAGATTGTGAAACTTATTTTTAAATTAGACATTTCTCCTTATTAATAATTTAAGTTAAGAGACCAATTTTAATTGATACCATGATCTGTTAGTACTCTGGTATAATGAACTATGAATTCTTAATGCTAATACTGCAGAATAATAAGATCATTTATTACTTAATTAAAAATACATACATGAATCTTAAAGTGACTGATTCGTTTATTAAAATAAAACACCCGTTTTCTAACAGACAATACTTATTTATTACTATATTACAGAAAAAAAATTAATAAAGAGTTGTATAATACAGATTTTTTTATATTTGTATAATTAAGTACATGTGCCATATGCAGAGCATGAGCGTGCTCCAGTACATAAGAAACAAGAAAAATAAATACCAACATTATAATAGCATTTGCATATTTTAAACATTTACAAAAAGTTGCTAGGACTACTTATAATGTACTTGTTTCGTAGGTATATTATTTTACTCCGAATTCCCACATTTGACACCCACAGAAAATTGTAAAAGTATTTAAACTTAAATGTAAATATTTCACAACATACTGTTTTTTAAAACCAGTTTCCAGATTTTACACTTAATGAATGAAGAAATTAATTGCTAATGATGTATTGAAAATAAATGCAATTATTTAAAAAAACTGTTTGCATTTAAATTGTGTACTTTGTAAAAACTACCAAAAAGTTTAGAAAGGTTAAATCGATCGGCAATTTTCTGTCTGGTAGGATCAGATAATTAATTAAATTTTTAAATTGGTTCCATCAGGCAATATTTATGAGTCTATTCTGACTTAAATGAAATGTTCTAACCTAAATTAAATTGCTTCCGTCTTGGAAAAGGATATGAACAACTATATCTAGGTCTATAAGTTTAAAAATCAGTTATTTTCTGAAATTAATTTTTTTAATTTCCATTTTTAAAATATTAATTTAAAATTTCATTGAAGCTGGTAGTTTTGAGTTTTAAAACAAATGAATAGTGTAAATAGGTCCTTTTACATGCAGCGTAGCCACAAAATATTAAGTAAGAATCTTTACAAGAATGCCCACGAAAACAATTTAATTAAGTAGCTTCTCCGAGCTAAAATGTGTAAAATATACAATTCCCAATTAAACACTTTTAGCTATATTACAGTTTCTGGAAATTGGTGTCCATTACAAATATTAAAGTTTGGTTAATATATAAAAACTTATTTAATTTTTAACGAAATATTGTCGTAAGTAAGTTTTTGATTTTAAATTTACTATCTGTACAAAATAAATTAGTATATTAAGATTTATTTCAAATGCGTTATTTATGTTCGTTAGGTCTAGATTTAGCTGTGCTATTTTTCGCAATAAAAGGTGGACGGTAAGATATACTGTTTTAAAAGCCTAATTATTTATATGTATATGTATATATATTTATATATATATATATATATATGCTTTTCTTTCCACCTTGGTTTGTAAATTAGAAACTATTTAATTGGAATGATTTTTTTATAATTTAAAATACATTTGCGGAAAAATGATGTAAAAACAATGTAAGTACCTATATAAGTTTTTTATCACCAGTTCTAAAAGAAATGCGAAAAAACAGTTGATGCTGGTTTAAAATTAGTTGATAAAAAGATACAACAGTATAAATCAAATCCTGACGTTATAGAATGGTATTAATAACATCCAACATTTTGTATTTTCTTACCAATAAATACTTTTTTAGTCTATTTAACTGCAATGATAATCTTATTGTACTTTTTAAAAAGAAAAATTGTTTTATCAAAAAGTTGCTAACTATATACACTCAGTAAAAATTATAAATAAAATGTTTAATTTAACCGACAGAAATAAAAATTTTGATGGGTGACCAACAAGTCTGTTGCATCCAAATAAATGTAACACGTGTACCTTGATAAACACTATCTATCATTTTAATTGTTCGGAAATATTTATTGGCTAGTTTTTATTTAACCATGAATATGTCAGGTATTTGGAAAATAATGTTAATTATTATTTAATTGTATTCACAGTCATCGTTATCTCTCTTTTGTTTTTACTTTAAATCAGTCCCTATGTTTGTAAAAGATATGTATATATTTAAAATCATTATAGTTACTAAGATTACTTTGTTATGTATTAAAATATTGTCAAACCTCTTTTTTATGCATGAAAATGTCTTAATACTAAAATGCTATTAAAAATAAATGCGGTTTTAAGCGAATAGGTAACAAAAATGTTTCGTTTAGTTACAATTTATAGTAAATAGGGAAAAACGTTCCATTTTTGAAATTGAACTCTTTTGAAACGAATTAAAAATTTCTATCATTAAGTCATTTTAAAGCTCTTAATATTTTGTTAAATATAAAAGTAATTTATCAAACAGCATCAACTGTTAATTAAATGATTTAAGTAACATGTTACAATTAAGTAAAAATGTATTTTCTCCCAACATTTCCTCAGCCTTTTAACTAGATAAATATACTATATATAATTCTAAATTGACCAATACTGCGATTTTATCTTCAGAAAAACTACTTTGTTTATTTCAAGTACATAGAATATGATTTGTGCATAGCTTATTCCGAATTAACTGGCAGGTGTGTGAGTATATATTTTAAATAAATCTACTTCGTTTTTTATTTTATTTTTGTTTATTTTTTATTTGGAAAAAATTGAATCTATTTATGTAAGCGTAAGAGTCATTTTTTGCTTTTTTAAGTATCCTGAGAATCGAAATCAAGTAGATCTGAGATTAGTTTCTTCTTCTTTGTCTTTTTATTATGATATTCCTAAGTTTTATCGGCAACACTCGATCATTCTTATTGAAACCAAATTATTTGAAAGAATAAATAATTTTGTGGATGATCACATTTTAACAGAGTCTCTTCTGCTCGTTTTTATTTTTATAATATATAAGATATAGATATGATAAATAAGATATATTATTCAGGAACTTTATCACACGACTGGGTCCAATATCAATATATTTATTCCTATACCGAAGAATATATGTAGGAAAGGAACAGTTTGGCTACATTAAGGTTTTGGAACTAGAGAAGCACTGTTTTGGATTAATGTACTATTTTTAAAATGCAGATATCAAACACATGATGTCCACCCTTGTTTCATAAACTATGAAAAAGCCTTTGGTCAATACTGTTTATCCTACTATAGGTATGAACAAGGAATGGACAAAAGCGACATCAATTTAATTAAAAACTTGTTTTGGGAACAAACAGCATCCATAAAAATGGAACAAAAATTAACTACCAGCATTTCCATCAGAAGAGGGGCAAGACAGGTTGCAAATTCTCTCCAACTCTTTTTAACATGTACTCAAAAAAGATATTCCGGAAAGCACAAGAAAAATAAACGAAAGATTTGTTAATAATGTACGTTATGCAGACGACATCGTTATAACAGCTAGTAGCTAAGAAAGGCTTCAAAACTTTATTATTGCATTCACAAAGGAGGAAGATGCACTTAATCTTAAACACAGAAACTACAAAAACAATGGTTATTTCCAAGAGCACAAATGTAAACGCCAATATAAATATAAACAACAAAGGAATAATCAGGTTAACACATTCATGCTGGATAACGAGTGATTTGAATCCGGAAACAGAAATATGCTGCTGCATAAAATGCAAGAGATTCATTCCTTAGAATGAAAAACATACTAGCAAACCCCACATTATCGCTTAATATCAGGTATAGATTTGTGAAAGCTTATATATATATACTCAACTCTCTTATATGAAACTAAGTCATGGACGATGGGAGCCCCGATGCGCAGACTGAAAGCCTTTGAAATCTGGGTAATGCATAGAATCCTCAAAATAAGTACAAAACATATTTTTAATAAAACTGAACAATAAATGAAGACAGAAAAATTCTTAAAATAGTAAAAACGAGGACATACCTGGGACATATATAGATGAAAGAGATACGAGTTCATAAAACTAATAATAAAGAGAAATGTTGACGGTAGAAAAGAACTGTGCAGGAGACAATGTTCATGGTTAAGGAATATGAGAGATTGAACTGGTCTAAGTTCCAAGTCAATGCTAGTTTATAAGACTAATAATGAAGGGCAATGTTGAATGTAGAAGAGGACTGGGTAAGAGACAATGTTCATGTGTGACGAATATAAAAGATTGAACTGGTGTAAGTTCGCAGTGAGTACTAAGAAAAATACAAGACGGAGTGATTTGCCGAAGTTGTAGCCCACCTTAAGAAGGATATAATTATGATGTAGTAAAATTTAATCTTCAAAACAAACGAATTAAAAATTAATGGATATACCTTGAGTATTTTGTTATTTTTATTCAACACCAATCGGATTTAATTTTGAAGGACTTAATTCTGAAATTTAATAATCGTGTTAATAAATTAATAAAAAGTAAAACTAAACAGAATTGTGCAAAAAGTTCTTAAAGCTGTTAAATTGTGTGTAAACAATTGTTTCTAAAAAACAATGTTTAAAATTGTTCTGTAACAAATTTGTATGTGTTGCTTTTAAAACTTTGCGATTTACTGATAATTTAACATCATTTACTATGCTTAAATATCTAAAAAGCTTTTGCACTGATGCACTATTAACATTTATTCTTTTTAATATTAGGATCATCACATATGCAAGCTTTTGTCGGCTGTAGCACGTTATACTTTCAAATAACTTGTTTTATTTCAAAATTTATTAAAAATCATTGGAACTTCCTTGTGATTTATATGTATGTAAATTCTTTTAAATATCTTACAATTATTTAATTTATTGCATTCATGAAGTAAATAGTTGTTTTTTTACAAAAATGAACACAGAAAAAAATTGCTCTTTTAAATATTTCTATCTACAAAACAAACATGACGAAACAGAACCCCTTTTATAAGGATTTATCTTTTATGATTTTCACATTTGTTGATTTCATTTATGTGAATAAGAAAAAATTATTTTTTCTAATACGAGGGTAGTTCACGAATTGTTGTCCCCAACATAAATGGCGTGAATGACAAATGCAAATAAAGTGTCCGGCAAAAGCTTGTATGACATTAGTGTGTGCCAATTAGCATCAGCGCATCAGTTCATGTATGTTAAATATTTTTTTTCCATTGAGGTGGGCGTGATTTTATAAAAATGGACAAAATTAAGATAAAAGGTGCGATAAAGTAACTCTGTAAAAATGGGTATATCACCGCAAGAAATTTAGAAG
Source organism: Agelastica alni (assembly GCA_950111635.1). Taxonomy (NCBI): domain Eukaryota; kingdom Metazoa; phylum Arthropoda; class Insecta; order Coleoptera; family Chrysomelidae; genus Agelastica; species Agelastica alni. The sequence goes on along the minus strand of OX467710.1, from coordinate 29,521,490 downwards.
TATTGGGTGACTCTGCCCCTTCGTACCAGGTAATCAAGAACTGGTCACGGGATTTCATACTGGGAAGAGAGTCCTGTCAACATGCATCAGGTGCAGGAGCCCCCAAAACTTTAGTGACCAAATAAAATGTGAATTTAGTCCATGACATGTTATTAAATGAAGAATTACAGTCAAGGCTATAGCAAAGACATGTCAACATGTAATGTAGACATGTGTTGGAAGCGTTGAAAAAATTTTACATAAGGAATTGGATCTCAAAAAACTCTGCACGTGTGGTTACACGAATGCTGACAACAGACCAGAAGCGTGTTCGCCAGGTTACAGCGGAGACAATTTTGGAGATCATTAACAGGAATCCCGATAAATTTAAGCGAAAATTTCTTACGGTCGACGAAACATGGGTCCATCACTTTAATCCAGAATCCAAAAAACAAAGCAAGACATGGTGGCATAGGGGTTCACCTCCACTTCAAAGATTTCGTGTTGTCCCAACAGCTGGTAAGATCATGACTACAGTTTTTAAGGATTTTGCAGGTTTTATCTTCGTGGATTACTTACCGCGTGGGCGCACCATAACAGGTGAATATTATGCGAATTTAATACCAAAAGTACGCGAAGCGATTAGAGAATGGAGAAAAGGAAAGTTGAGTCGAGGTGTGCTCTTCCACCAGGACAACTCTCGGCCCACAAAAGTTGTGTTGCAATGGCTGCCACTCACAATACGGGATTTGAAATTTTTGAACAACTTCTTTATTCTCCAGATTTGCCCCCCAGCGACTTCCATCTATTCCCAAAATCAAAAGAACGTATTCGAGGAATCCGCTTTGCTAATGATAACGAAGTGATGTCGGCGGTAGATGAATGGCTAAAGACTCGAAAGTTATGATTTTTTTTCAAAAGGGTTTGAAACACCGATATACCAAGTTTAAACGTTGTATGTGACTATGTTAAAATATAAATTAGTTTCATTCTTATCATGTGTTTGCTTCTATGTTAGGGACAACAATTCGTGAAATATACTCGTATATCTAAAGTTACAAAAACAAAAATTATTTTTTTGTAATAAAATAAGTTGTTACGGTCTCAACCATTCGTTTTTTCTACAATATTTAAATTTTTCTGATATTATTCTTCATCACTAACTTAGTCCCCCACTATATACACATTGCACAGACTAGTCCTGGCAAATTATTAACCTACCTTAAATTAATTAAGGTAGTCAAAACACCACATCGGAATGAATCACATCTTTAAAATACAGTCAGTAAAAAAGAATTGGTACTGCTATTAATATTTTTGTTTACATTAATTATTTGATTACAATAAGTAAATTGGTATTATAGAACCTATGAAAAAGTAATTTATTTATTGTTTAGTATTCTTATTTAGGAAAATATTTTAATTAGTTTAAAATCTGCATCAAATCTTTTTCACTGTAAAATATGATAAGATACATAATATAAATAAAAAATATTCGTAAAACTCAACAAAACAACTTTACCATTTAACAATTTAACATCTAGAAACAGTCTACAATGAAAAAAATTATTGTTAAATCTCAAGAAACGAGCAAATTTTTCATAAACTGCTCCTAAATTCACAAAAACAAAATTCGTAGACTATAGTTGTATCTGAAACGCCTTAGGAGTAGTACTAGATGATAAAAACGGATTAGTACTATTGGTGCCTTGTCTAGCTGCTACTTCGGCCCATTCGGCGTCAAATGGATCAGCTTTAGTATTCTGAAAAGAATCGGATCCAGTATCCAATGACAAAGCTCTGGATTGGGCCTTAATTGAGGGTGTACGCCGGGGTAAGGACCCCTCCAATTTGCCTGGAGTAGGGGAGGAAGACTTAACCATTTCGAGCCATTGTTCCGGTTTGGGAAGAGTAGAGGTTGAAGTTGTAGACGTGTTAACTTCACTTTTGGGGCTGAAATTGAGGCTGACTGGAGTGAAAACATTCGGAGAAGTCCTAAAGCTGGTATTTATCGCAGACACATTAACATTGAGCGTATTCTGGTTCACGGAACTTTGATTATTGAAATTAAAATCATCAGAACCGCTATGAGTCAACTGACTCAATCCTTGGCTAAGTTGCTGGCAGAGTGCGGTGACAGAATCTCCAGGTGATACTTCTGGAATCGGAGAAACTGGCGGTTTTCCGTTTGCTGTAGGAGAAGTGGGAGACTTGTAGGAATTTAAACGAGCAGTATTGCTGGGAAGATCGTTAACACGAAGAGACATCTGACGTTTGAATGGCGAACTCTCACCAAGAGTGCTAAACCTGTAATACAACATACATTAAGCTTATTTTGTATAAATGTCTCTATTGTATAAATAAACCTTTTAATAAGTAAGATTATTTATTGTTTAAAATTTGTAACAAGTAGTCAACTATTTTATCGAAAAGTTGATTTATTAGTTTTGTTAAATTATTGCAAATTTGTCTGCTTTGGGCTTTATTTAATACATAAAAATTATAATAATACTACTATTTTACAGTGGGGTTTAAGAAATTTTATACCCTTGACAAAAAGTAATGAGACTATTTTCTAAACATTCGCGGAAAGGAATATTGATAAATACATTTATTTACATACATACATATTATAGTCACAGCTTTTTCCCGTATGGTAAGGCAAAGACCACTTCTTTCCATTTGCTACCATTCTTACGCACGTCTTTCTTTCTTTTTTCTTCTTTCTTTCGATCTGATCGAGATATGCTTGTCTAGGTCGACCTCTACTGACTTGACCATTCACACTCGCCTTATAAATCTGTTTCTATAATCTTCTTTTATCTATCCTCTCTACGCGTGTCCAAACCATCTAAATATTCATTTTTTTGTTACCACATCTTTACATTAAAGCGTTCCCTTATCTCACTATTCATTACTTTATCCATCAAAGTCACTCCGGCTATACTTTTCAGACTACTCATCTCCGCAGCGTTGATCTTACTTTCATGCTTCTTCTGCCAAACCCAACAGTTACTACCATACATAAGTGTAGGGACCAGCACTCCTACACGCACAGCCTCGTGCCTTTTTAACACGTTCTGGCTGCTCAATATCACAGTCATACTTTCCGTCTCTCGTAAACTTTGAGCCCAAGTATACAAACTCATTCACTTGTTCCACTCTTTCTTCTTCAATCAGCACCTCGCAATTTGTCGTGATTTTTTTTTTTCAAAAACCATTATTTATATCTTGTTTACATTCACTTTCATACCTTTCAAGTTTACATTCACTTTCATCATGCAACTCCTCTTTAGATGATGCTAGCTAATATAACCTGATCGTCGGCGTCAAGGAGGAATTTGAAGATTAAATCATTCATTCTTAATCCATATGCATTTTTTTGGTAGTTTGTTACCTAGGTTAGAAATTGTAGAGTTTATTGTGTTTAAAAAAAATTGTTGTCAGGTATTTTCAAAAAGAATTTTTTTTATCTTGTTCTGATGCGTTAAAAATGTTAAGTATTACAGTTTTTAAAAGGTAAAAATCATTTGGTGAGGGTCGTGAAGCAGTCGAAGACGAACCCAAGCATGCCAGCGACCTCAACTACTGATAGAGACATCAATAAAATCAATCCAATCGTCGATTGACTCAGAGACCTTGTAAAGGACAATTTCGGCTTGTCTCGTGTGTCTTCTCGTATTGTTCCAAAAGATTGGCGATGAGACTTGGAACAAAGTTTATGCACAGGAAACAGCTCTATAATCTAGTGGATATTGTACGGCAGGTAAATCCAAATCACATGAAAGTAAGTCAAAATATGGTATGTTTACTATTTTTTCGCCTAACGTGGTTTTGTCCTCGAAGAATTCCTTCCAACTGGTCAAACACTTAACAAGGAATTATATTTAGGCCTTTTGTGTCGTTTTCGTTAACACTTTTAGAATTATGGCGAAACAATTAATAGTTTTTGCATTAACGATAATGCACCCGTCCATCTGGTTATCAGTATTTTATCATAAATCAAGTTGATGTCGTTCCGCAAGTTCCGTATTCGCCAGATAAGACTCTGTGTGACTTTTTCTATTTCCTTGATTAAAATTTCCACCTCGTGGACATCGTTTTGAGTCAACAGAAGCCATATAAGAGAACACGCTGGTCGCTTTGAAGGCTGTGTATACTAACTGTTTCGAAGACTGGAGAAACTTGCCATACACGGCTTTTTCACGAGTCCGTATGTTTAAAGATATCTTTGTTTATGAAGAATCATACGGGCAAAAAGTGAACGATGTCCACGTCATAACCTCTAACATTGTTCTTAACGAATAAATATTGTAAAATTAATAAAAATATATACTGTATATAATGTTAATATAAGACTAATTTCGATGCTATTTTGTAGATTAAAATATTTAAAATTAATAAATATTTACATTTACTTATTACTACTTTATTATATTAGGTAATTGACCACTATCGGTGCGAACGGGTCACCTCTAGTTTTCTATATTTTATTTAATTAGTCTTATTACTTTTTGTCCATTACAGAACAATGAACAGAAACTCAAAGGTAGTTTATAAATTAGGAACTGTGTTTATTAAAAAAACCTTACCCTCTACAACTGCCTTGTCTCTGCAACATACTAGGCGTCGCATGTGGTCTTTCAATGGCAAAGGGATTTACTGGTGGGGGAGGTTTAGAATTAATAGGACCCACATCTATACCTCTTTCTCTATCTAATCTCTCAGTTATACTGTGTTGTCGGAAAGAACCAGTACGAGTGAAAGTATTGTTCTTAGTATCAAACATCATCGTAACGCCGCATTCCTTGTCCCTCTTTTGTTTCCTGAAACATTATTTATTTACAATGTTTAATTTAAAACTAATAATCAATTTTTATTTATATAGGAATATTTGCTTATTAAAAGAAATTACTGTCAACGCTGTGTACATTTTAGTATTTATTTAAAAAAATTTAATACTAATAAAAAATATCTTGAATAATAATATAAACGTGGATAAACAAAACATAATCAAATATGTATTATAAAACTACACATGTTTTCATAAATATATGTCAACATACAAGGACATAAACTTGATAATCCTAAGAAATGAAACTAAGTTACACAACATGATAACAAATTTAAATAAAAGTAGTTTTTGATCAAGATATTAAGTGGATTAAATAATCACACGTGGCGGTTTATTCAATGCTTGAAAGGTTGGTTTGGTTTTAGACTTTTGCTACATTAAAAAGTGAGAAAATGAAGAGCAATTAAAGAAATGCAACTATTTTATACAGAGCCATATACAAAATATTAGAATGAAATGCCGAAACACCCCAAAAAGTCATAGTAACAGTGACAAAAACAAAAACAATAATGGCAATTTAAAAAGTAATAGTGATAATTACAATAACAGGATTCAGTTTTGTAAGGCATATGAAAAGTTTAAAGAAAATCAAAGGGATGAAAATAAATATGGGCAAAACGAAAGTAATGGTTTTTGAAAGAAGAAAGCATCACAAACTGTGGAGTTTCGATTGAAGGAGAAAGAGTGGAACAAGTAAATAAATTTGTGTACTTGGGTTCAAAGTTTACTAGAGATGGAAAGTATGACAGTGACATTGAGCGAAGGGTGTTGACAGATAAACAAATGAATGGGGCACTGCATAGCTTTATAAATAGCCAGAAAGTGTCAAAAAAAGGCACGTTTGGCGGTGCATAGAGGTGTGTTGGTTCCTACACTTATGTATGGTAGTGAATGTTGGGTTTGGCAGAAGAAGCATGAAAATAGGATTAATATTGCAGAGATGAATAGTCTGATAAGTATAGCCGGAGTGACTCGATTGGATAAGGTAAAGAATAGTGAGATAAGGGAACGCTGTGGTGTAAAAGAAGATGTGGTTACAAAGATAGATAAAGGAATGCTTAGATGGTTTGGATACGTAGAAAGGTTGAATGAAGGAAGATTGACGAAACAAATGTATAAGGCGAGTGTGAATGGACAAGTCGGTAGAGGTCGACCTCGGAGAACATATCTCGATCAGATCAACATTGTTTTGAAGAAAGGCCAGGTCAAGAGTTCCAACAACTGACGAGCATGGCTGGTATCAAAGGCAAAACAATATGATTAAATAGAGGTTTATCAGACCTTTTAAATGAGGTATGACTTGATACCTAACGCAATTTGAAAAAATTCAAGGGGTATCTCCAGTAGGGAGGGCGTGAATCTGACGTTTATGACATTAGCGCTAAAAAGTGTCCCACTCAAGTTTAAAGTTGAAGTGTTTCAGCATTTCATTTTAATATGTCGCATTTCTGAAATATTAAGGGTAGGTCCTTTTCAAATGAACACAGTGTATACAGGGTGTGGCGCGAAAAGTTTTTATTAAAAGTATTGGCGGATACAGTTTTGTTAAAAATCTGAAATTACGAAGCTGTAGGTTTTGGATTACGCCGAGTTCAAATATAATGTTGTTCTGAATGTGGCACTTTCGGTTATACGGAAAGTAGACGTCAACTTTGTTATTTTAAATAGAACCTAATATTTTTTATTTTATTTTCGAATTTTACATGAAATTTAAGATAAAATTTGTGCACAATGTCCTATACCAAAAATGAAGGATTTTCGAGATATTTCGATTTTTTTCAAAATTTTGAAAAAATCCTAGTCCACATTGAATAACGATATCTCCATTTATAACGAAGCTAGTGACGTGAAATTGTAACCAATAAATAACAAGCGCTTTTCCGTTAACGTCCAACTTATTAATATTGTTGACGTCTACTTTTCGTATAACCGAAAGTGCCACATTCAGAACAACATTATATTTGAACTTAGCGTCATCCTAAACCTACTGCTTCGTAATTTCAGATTTTTAACATAACTGTATTGGCCATTACATTTAATCAAAACTTTTCGCGCCACACCCTGTATATAGAAAGAATTAAATATCAAAATATAAATGGATTATGCTATTAAAAAATGGAAATACAACAGTTCTAAAGCACACAAATGGAAATAAAAGTGCTTTGGACAAATAAATAAGCAAGATAACATAATTATAATGGAATCATGTTAATTGTTTTACGTAACAGTTCTACTTCTAATTTGATCAACTATTTAGAACCAGTGGAAGTGCAACGTACCTTTCTAAACAAACAGCAAACGCACATCCTACGGCATGAGATAGTCTTTCGCCGCTTTCTCTCAATGCCAAGAACCCATGACACATCCACCTTCTGGTGGTACCATCTCTGCAGATATAACTGAATCCTCGCTCGTGATTTCTGTCCGGTGCGCAAAAAGACACTTTTTCAATTGTTTGATCTACTATTAACCCTTTGGTTTCCTCTTCTACAACTCTAAGACCATCACCGCTCACATGTAAAACTGCTCTTACAGGTCTCCGTCGAGAACCCTATAAGAAAAAAAACAGATTATTTAACGGTTAATCACAGCACCGCCACAGTGTGTTAGAAAGTTATTTTAATTGCTGGGCAATCATAAGGTACAGTTTTGATGGGTTGTACAATTTCTTTTATTACTGAAATACAGTCACGAATTTATTATTTAAATTACTTTTGATACCAGTCAGTATGTGACGATTTGTTTACGTCTATATATATATATATAGTTTACAATGGAGGTGGAGGAAAATTCATGTTTACCTTTCCTTGATATCCTCATCACCAAAAACTCGATAAGTGGCTTCTCCTACTCTGTATATAGAAAACCAACTCACACCAACCGTTATCTAAACGCCCGTTCACATCACCATCCTTCTCAACTCAATTCGGTTATCAATACTTTAGTATCCCGCTCCATTCGACTCAGCGACATTAATAGCAGACAAACAGAACTCAATTCGTTAGAACATGCCCTCTTGCAAAACGGCTTTGATATCAATCATATCAAAAGAGTCATTCAACAACATCTTGCTCCATCGTCCTCTAGTTGTTCTAATTCCACCCAACAACCACCAAATCAAATAATTCTTCCATACATCAAAGGGGTAACCGACAAAATCAGTAGAGTCCTTAAGTCCGCAGATATAAAAACCATCTTCACCACTGACAGAAAGATCTCCCACTTAATCAGGCCAGTAAAAGATAAAGTCCCCAACGAAAATCATGGTGTCTATGTGATTCCCTGTAGTAACTGTCCTCAAACTTACATAGATCAAACCAACCGTCGAGTACAGAACAGAGTTTCTGAACACTCGCTATCCGTCAAACATTTAGACACCAACAATGCATTAGCCCAACACAGAATCCAAACAGGCCACACTATTGATTTTCCAAAAACAAGAACAATAGCAACAATCCGATCCTTTAAACCTCGTATAATCAGAGAAGCAATAGAAATAGAGAAACGTCCCAATTGTATGAACAAAAGGGATGACGGCCAACGATTACCTCCGACATGGAAACCTTTACTTACCCGCCAATCTCCCAACTACTATTTACCGCCTTCCGATTTCCCACCTTCTAATCAACCACCCTCCAATCACCCGCCTCTACCTCCCTCCATTTCCAGTCCTATAAATACCCAGCTACGTCGTGGTGCTCGTCAGTTGTCCCCGAGGAGTAGGCAGATTGAGACCTCAGAGACAACTGACCGGTGCAGTACGACCAGTGGAGTAGGCAGATTGAGACCACGAAGACGTACTGAACCTTACCTTTCATAACCCTAACCTAACTCTTGATAATGGCTCCAAAGCGGGAGCCGAAACGTCGAGAAAACAAATTTTTCTGAACGCGGTTTATCCAGAAAGCCTAGTATTCATTTTTCTGACCGCGGAAGCATTTCTGAACATATATATATATATATATATATATATATATATATATATATATATATATATATATATATATATATATATATATACAATAACTAAACAATTTATTTAAATACTTTCTAAACAATAAATTCTTACTTTACAAATCACTTAGATTTTCACAAACTATACAATTTTTTAATAATTAAGTTTAAAAATTTAACTTTAAAACTAAAACTGAAAACTCGATCGGCGACATTCCTTTTAATAGGCGGATTAATTATTCCAGACATTTACTGGATAAAACGATTTATTTTTGGTAATCGTCCCGAAATTGTTGGACCTTTCAAGAATTAAACTTTTTTTTATTGTGATCGATGCGCTGTAGCCTGAAGGCAAAAATCGACAGCGACGGACTCCGCAAATCGTAACAATTCCAACTTCATAAAGATACTCGGTTGTTATTTTAGCAACGTGCGCACAAGCGTTATCATGCATGAGAACAAAATTCACAACCAATACACATTTGTCACACATATAACATCACTTTTTTTTTCAAGAACCTTTCTAATATACGTATCAGCTGTCAACTGGTTAACTCCGTATAACCTTTTTTTTACTGAAAACAGTCGCAAAAGGGTAGACCTACCGTGTGGGCTGCGGACGGCCCGCACTGCGACTATTAGAAGGGGGAGGGATTATATAAAGGAAATGATTGTGAACCCGATTTTTAAAAAGTTGCAAGTCATAGTTTTTTGGAAAAACTGATTTTGGAAGCTTATTCCATTCTGTAGCAGCACTATAAAAGAAGGATTCTTGATGGAGATTGGTCCTTGTAGTGTCAATCTTAAAAGTAAATGGGTGAGACTGATTTGCGTGCCGAGTTCTTCGGCCGAATGTGGTCAGTGGTGGTACAAAAGTTTTTATTTCTATATATATCTGTAGATATCTGCAACTGTTCTTCTATGTTCTAATGGGTGAAGGGTATCTATGAGAGTTGAGCTGTTTATTAACCGAATGGCCCTTTTCTGAATGGAATCTAGAAGACGAAGAGAATGCCTTGGTGCTGAACCCCAAATGTGCGAGCAATACTCAAGTAGAGGTCGGATTTGAGCCTTGTACGTCGTCAACAGTTGATCAGGAGTAAAAAACTTTCTAGCTTTTTACGGAAAACCCAGCCTCTGGTTTGCTGACTATGCGATGTTAGCAATATGGTCATGCCAAGACATATTATTAGACACCGTGACTCCTAAAATCGAGATAGAGGGACTTTATTCAAGGGTATTTACGGACATTGTAATAAAATGATTGGAGGAATTCACTTTCTTGGAGAACGTGGCGCTTTTTGTTTTCTGGGCGTTGAACTGAACAAGATTGTTGGTTTCCCACTCAACGATTGCTTCAAAATCTCCATTGATGGAATCAACCTGTTCCTGCCTGAGTCTATTTGTATCATTTACCGAAAGTGATCGATGGGATGTGAGAGTTGAGACAAGTGTGCTGTCGTCAGCGAAACTGTAAATGGGGTTCGTGGTGGTTTTCAAGAGGTCGTTGATGTGTATTAGAAATAGGGTGGTAGACAGGATGGAACTCTGGAACCTTCAAAACAGATGCCTTCCCATACCATAGTGGAGCCATTGCTAAATTGAATCTGAAAAGTGCAAATCTAGTCTCATCTGTATGTAAAAAAGATATTAGCCCAGTCGTTCGTATTTCAATTAGAATGTTCTCTTGCGAATCCCAAACATGTCACACGGTGTTCCCTGGTTTACAATTGTGAATGAGCGGGGACTCTGTCTCTAATTCTAACTTCCTGTAACCTTTTCCTTACAGAATTAATGCTGTAATATGATGTTCTGCAGGGCCTTAAGACGTAAACAACGGTCATCTGCAAATATACATCTTGGACGTCCTGGAACTAATCTTCTATTGTAACTCCCTGTTTCTCTGTACTTTTGAGATACGTTCGATACGTTTGGATTTTGGCTGTTTTTTCTGGCGTCAAATACTCATTTTTATTTAAATGCTCTTTTTTAATAACAATATCAATAAATATCCGCGCCAACTGACTTTTAAACGAAAACGAACATTTCTTGCATTTTTTTTGCGTTTTTTTTTCCGTAAATAACCACAAAATTTATATTTTTTAGCGTTAAGATTTCACGATATTAAACTTTATAATTTTTAAAGTTACGCCATTGTTGTGCCAAGTGTATAGACAATTTTTAAAAATTTAAATCTAAACGTATAGGTATGTGCTAACTGGTAAGGTAACTTAATAGTATTCGAGGTTATGTGTCACATGTTTATTTAAAATTTATAGGTAGGTACTGTAAAAACATCATTTCTGTTCTATTACGACAAATTTAGGCGTGTCATTATTAAAAAAAACAAATACTTAAAACTAACGGCAAAAAGTGTACTTTAGTTTCAAATTTAATAGTGCTCATCAGAGACGGACAGCAAAAACGGTTTCATTTACAAGCACTTAGTTCCTTGATTTATTTTATACACATAAATACATACATACATACATATATTCACGCCCTTTTCCCGTATGGGTAGGCAGAGACCACTTCCTTTCACTTCCGCTACGGTCCTTACATACATCTTTAACCTCTTCCACTTTCATCAGTGCTCTCCTACATGCTCGTCGGTTGTTTGTATTCTTAATCTGGCCTTTCTTCCAAACAATGTCGATCTGATCGAGATACGTTCGCCTAGGTCGCCCATTCACACTCGCCGTATAAATCTGTTTCGTCAATTTTCTATCAACCATTCTTTCTTCTTTTTCAAACCATCTAAGCATTCATTTATCTATCGTTGTTACTACATCTTCTTTCACACCACTGCGTTCCCTTATCACTTTATCCATTAGAGTCACTCCAGCTATACTTCTTAAACTACTTATCTCAGCAGCATTGCCCATTCACACTCGCTTTATAAATATGTCAATATTTTTTCATCCATCCTTTCTACGTGTCCAAACCATCTAACATTCCTTTATTTTCTTTGTTACCACATTTTCTTTTACATCTCATCGTTCCCTTACTCAGTTATCCTCACTTTATTTATCAGAGTCACTCCGGCTATACTTCTTAGACTACTCATTCCCACAGTAATGATCCCACTTTCACGCTTTTTCTGCCAAGCCCAACATTCACTACCACACATAAGTGTAGGAACAGCACTCCTGTATACATACTTGCATAGCCAGTCGTGCCTTTTTTGACACGTTCAGGCTTCGGGGCGCCATTCATTTGTTTTTTTACCAACAACCTTTGCTCAGTATCACATTCATACTTTTGGTCTTTCGTAAACTTTGAACCCAAGTATTCAAAGTCATTCACTTGTTCCACTCTTTCTCCTTCAATCAGTACCTCGCAGTTTGTTATGATATCTTCTTTTTCAAAAACCATATCTTTTGTCACATTTACTTTCATCCCTTTAAGTTTAATATCAACCATCGTCTGCAACTCCTTAGATGATACTGATTTAACCTGATCATCGGCGTAAAGGAGGCATTAGACGATCAAATCATTCATGCTTAATTCATGTGCACTTTCTTTCAAATATTTTAAACAATCGTCTATGTATACTGTGGCAAAGCTTGTCTAACACATTTTTTGGATGAAGGAAGATTGACAAAACCGATTTATAAGGCGGGTGTGAATGGGCAAGTCGGTAGAGGTCGACCTCGGCGAACATATCTCGATCAGATCGAAATTGTTCTAAGGAAAGGCCAGGTCAAGAGTACCAGCAACCAACGAGCATAAATGAAAGCGCTGATGAAAGTAGAAGATGCGAAAGACGTGTGTAAGAACCGTAGCATGTGGTAGGAAGTGGTCTTTGCCTACCTCTACGGGAAAAAGGCATGACTATATGTATGCATGTAATTTTTTTTTTTGAAGAATCATTGTGTAATTTAAAAACAAGAGCTGCAAGAAAAAAAATAGTGTTGTTTTCGTAATCAGCGCCCGTAATTTAACCAAAAACAATTAACAAAACTCTAGAAAATTTTCCACTGTGACCAGTGTAATTAACAAGTATCAATTTTTTACCAAATCTTCGTGTTAAAATTCTAAAAAAAATACATAAGCTGTGGCAATCAGTGCTACTAAAAATATACTTCTTATCATCAGGGATGTAGGTAGTAGGTAGTAGATAAATGACCTAAATTTTAATAATTTATAATGGTTTCCTGAGGTCATATTACTTTTAATTTATAATGCAATCCACCTTAATTACTTTGACCCATTCACGGACACGACTGCATATGAAGTCACTTTTTATTCCACTATTTAGGACATATCTTCAATCGCAGTCATTATTGGCATGAACTATAATAGTCGAAATTCTCTGTGTTCCACTAAATACATAGACCTAGCAGAGAATTGTCCTTGCAAACGTATGATAAACATTCCAGATTTTAGTTTTGACAACGCAAGCGCTGAGGTCAAATTGGTTTTCCACCATTGCGAAAAATGTTTTAATTTTGTTTGTAAAGTTTAGTTTTCGCGTTTGAACTAAATTTTTATGTAATTTAGGAGTTTCTGTCGTAAAATTTCCTTTTTATGTATTTTTTTTTTTTATGAAAATAGTCGCAAAAAGGGTAGACCTATAGTGTGGGCCGCGGACGGCCCACACTGCGACTATTAGAAGGGGAAGGGATTATAGAAAGGAAATGATTGTGGACCCGCTTTTTAAAAAGTTGCAGGTCATAGTTCTCTGGAAAAGCTGATTTTGGAAGCTTATTCCATTCCGTAGCAGCCCTGTAAAAGAAGGATTCTTGATGAAGATTGGTCCTTGTAGTGTCAATCTTGAGAGTAAATGGGTGAGACTGATCAGCGTGCCGAGTTCTTCGGCCGAATGTGGCCAATGGTGGTACAAGAGTTTTTATTTCTCTGGAGCATCTGCCATGAAAATATCTGTAGAGCAATGACTGGTCTGCAACTCTTCTTCTATGTTTTAGAGGGTGAAGGATATCTGTGAGAGTTGAGCTGTTTATCAAGCGAATGGCTCTTTTCTGAATGGAATCCTAGAAGACGAAGAGAATGCCTTGGTGCTGAACCCCAAATGTGCGAGCAATACTCAAGTAGAGGTCGGATTTGAGCCTTGTACGTCGTCAACAGTTGATCAGGAGTAAAAAACTTTCTAGCTTTCCACAGAAAACCTAGCCTCTGGCTTGCTGACTTTGCGATGTTAGCAACATGGTCATCCCAAGACATATTATTGGACACCGTGACTCCCAAAATCGAGATGGAGGGACTTGATTAAAGGGTATTTTCGGACATTGTGATGGAATGATTTGAGTAATTCACTTTCTTGGAAAACGTGGCGCTTTGTGTTTTCTGGGCGTTGAACTGAACAAAATTGTTGGTTCCCCACTCGACGACTGCTTTAATATCTCTATTGATGAATCAACCTGTTCCTGCCTGAGTCTATTTGTATCATTCACCGAAAGTGATCGATAGGATATGAACGTTGAGACAAGTGTGCTATCGTCTGCGAAACTGTAAATGGGGTTCGTGGTGGTTTTCAAGAGGTCGTTGATGTGTAAAAGAAATAAGGTGGGGGACAGGATGGAATCTAATAAAATCACAATTAGGAACATGGCTGCAAAAGCGGTCCTGGTGTGTTTTTTGGAAAATAATTCAAAAAAAGGTCATTTTTTACTTCAAATCAACCCGATTTTGGAAAAAAATTTATATCCCAGGAAGCCCCCAAAAATTTTGCTTTGTCCGCGAATGGGTTAAAAGATATAGTTACTATAGTATATTTGGAAATGCATAATAGCACAGTTTTTAAGGCAGTCGATTTGTTTTTATAGCAATTCTTTTTATTGATAAAAATTATACAGGCACAATATTTTCAAAAAAATTCCAGTAATGTTTTTTATTAAAAAAATAGTTAATATTTTGTTTTCATAATTTAACGGTATTCAGAACAATAAAAGATTTTTTAATCTAACCAAAAATTTTACTTGCATTAGTCAATTAATGTATTACAATTAAAAAATTTTAATGAATAAAAACTTTTAAAATGTACAAAATATTTCGTTTATCGCTTCACTAAATGATTCGTGGTAGCGGTTCATCTACTATTTTAAAATTACGATAAAAATTTAATTATTCGTACGAATATATCATCGATTTTTAACATTAACGATTAAAGCAACAAAAACACTGTCAGTGATGCAGAGCATTAAAAATACTTACCCTGAGAACTTTAAGCGCTTCTTCGCAAACTTGCATCCCTCTGGAATCGAAAACTTCCACGCAACCTAAATATTTAACGGAAAAAGTACATGTGCCAGATCGAACGGCCGTTTCATCAGCCTGCCACTGGTGGGGCTTCGAGCTTTCTGGGATACGGTCCTTCCGTCTCCGGAAAGAGTCCCTGAAAGATCGCCGCAGTCGGTCCATCTTGCGGGGGGACCGAAGACTTCGTCTCTGTAACAAAGAGAAATATATTCGTAAGTAATCCTATGGGGATATCTTTTGTATTAGAATTTGTCAATGAACAATTCTCGTATTATTTATTTTCTAAAATATTTTTAATAACAACAATAGAAAGTGTGTATCACTGAATAAACGGGAGCGTGTTCGAAAAAACGCTCAGACATGTGGATTAGCCTTTGACACCGTACAATGGGGACGACTATAGAGTATCCTGAGTGAGATGGGGGTCTCGAAGCATCTCATATATATCATAAAAGCCCTGTACGACAAGAATATAGCACACGTACGAATAGAAGGGAAACCTTCAACAGATTTTAGCCTCGGTAAAGGCGTCAGACAGGGCTGCACTCTCTCCCCAATTCTCTTTAATATATACGGAGAATGGATTATTAGAAAGGCTCTTGAAAACTGGGAGGGCGGAGTCTCTATTGGCGGAAAAAAAATGTCAAACCTACGATATGCGGATGACACAATAGTGTCTGAGATACTCCAACGTGTAGAAGCTACTAGTTTGTAATCAGGCCTACGACTAAATAGGACCAAATGCTGTTTGTTGATTGTGGACAGACTTCGGACAATCTCAATGCCACTTCGACTCATCCACGATATAAAAACCAATGACTGTTATTTATCTTGGCGCAAAAATAACCAACAAAGAAGGCTCCGACCCAGAAATCAGTAGAAGGATTGGAATGGCAAAAGAATGGCAGAGAACTGAATATTCGGGATCATGAAAGGCTCCTCCCAAGAATCCAGAGACGCATACTTAAATATTTCGGTCACGTGATATGAAAGGACGGGATGAAAAAAATTGTGATCCAAGGGAAAAAAGTGGACGGCAAAAGAACGAGAATCAGATCTCCTGTAAGATTCATGGACCAAATCAAGGACCTTACAAATATGTCAATAGCAGATGTAATGAGAACCGTATAGGAAAGAGAAGCATGGCGAAGGCTTGCACCATGAATAGTCACGACGCTCGAAATCGAGCAAATGTTTGTTTACTTTTGTGTAAAACGCCTGGCCAATTGGCAAATTGTTATCTGACTGCATGAAAGTAGTTGTCAGTGTTATAATCGTTCGAATTTTGTTAACTGCATATCAGAAAAATGTGTCTATTGTGGCTCACCCCTAGAGGTTACAGTTTACCGCACAATCTGCTTAGTTGTGTTTGTCGAAGGTTTAGGTAGAAACGCCTTCGAGTGAGTATATCGGACCAGTACGTGAGTATTTTCCTCTCCGCCCAGTCCGAAATAATTATTTTGGCGGCACTTTTGGTGACTCCAAAAACCGGTTCTGGTCCAATGAACGCAGAGTCGGCCCCCTGTTTTGCAAGGGTATCGGCTTTTTCGTTTCCCTTCACCTCCTGGTGCGCAAGTACTCACAGTAGGGTCACCTTGTTGTTTGCACCAAAGTACTCTAAGGATTCGATGCAATTCCATACAAGTTTAGAGTTTATCTTGTTGGAGCTCAGTGCTTTTCAAGCAGCCTGGCTGTCTGATATATGTTTTTGTTTGCTAGAGGTCTGTTGGTCAACTCTCTTGCACACAATTCGATAATGTTTCATTTAACAGAAATGCACACAATTCTACAGATGATTGGTAATGGTGATAACACATGGACACAAATGGAAGTTACTCGTTTATTTTATGAAAAATTTCCAAATTTGCCGTCTATATCTCAAGGGACAATTAATAAAATAGAAAAACAGTTTCGCGAGCTTGGTCATGTAAGGCAGATAAAAAAGCAGCTAGCAATGCAATAAGTAATGATATCAAATAGAATATTAAGCTTGAGTTTGAGGAAAACCCACATACTTTTAGTCGACTGGCATCCAGAATGTTCGATGTTAGCCATTCATCCATTAGTCGAACATTAAAAGAAAATAAAATGCATTCCTATAAAATTATACCATCTCAGGAGCTCATGGAAGACGATTTTGATAGAAGAATGTATTTTTGTGTACAAATGAAGGTAATGTTAGATAACAATGTGATCCTATATTGTACTGTTTTATTTTGCATCTAGATCTTGTTTTAGGGCCATTGCTCGCATTACAAACAGGGCATCTTCTACACCAACTTTCTACGTCGTCACGACATTGGACCCGATAGAACCTTTGTATTATTTTATCCAAAGTTTTATTAAGTCCTAGATGACCACCTGATTTTTATTCATGGATCTCCTCCAATACTTCATTAAGTACAATTGGGCGAAGAATTTTATCAATGTACCTTTTAGCATTTAAAATGTTTGCAGCAAAACGAGATTGGTCCCACCTTCGAAGCTGATTACGCCTCAAAACATTACTGTACCTTCTCTATATCTCCTTCTGAACATTCTACAATTGTATTTTATTTTCTGGTACCCTCCACATTCTTTCACGTCCTAAGGTAGTTTCAACGTGCCACAGTATAATCCGAGTATTTCCTTTTGCCAGAATATATAATTATCGACGCACAGATACTTACATATACTATTAACTATATTCATTTTTGGTGATCTGGCAACGTTGCTCTAAATGCCTTATAATTTATTTATACTATCCCAGGTTATGTATTGTTTAAAACGCGTTTTATATTCAAGGAATTCATAATAAACAAAAAAATGCCTAAACCATTGAGACACAAAATATTAATGATATTTACAATAACAATAAGTCGTGGAAATATTTATTACAACATAAAAGACAATTAGATCAGACTAAAATCATGCTACCTCATTTAAAGCCGTTGAAAGCAATTTTGAAAAATGGAATGGGGATCGTGCAATTAATTTCGAATACAATGGATAATTGTAAGCCAAGAATTATCAAAACAAAACGAATAATTGACCAACTGATTACTTTTCTTAAACAAAACATTCATTAAATTATTTCATTTTATAAAGCTTTATCTTAAGAGTTTTACATGATTCTATATAATTGTTCAAGTATTTAATGAGAAAATAAAAAAAATTTGGATAATTGAAACATTTTAGTTTTTTTATCTTGGATATAAAAAAAATATTTTCTTTATTTATTATTAATTCTAATCATGAAAAAACAAAAAAATTTCTACAAATAAATATATTCATATCATCAGATTAGATTTGATTCGCACAATGTTGCCAAATGACTTCTTACTAATAAATTAGCTGGTCGAAGTTAGTAAATAAATAATACTTTAAAAAATTATATCTTTAAAACTAAACGGTAAAGTGTTACGTTCTACTGTTTAATATATTAAGAAAACATTTTTTGATATTATCTTAGTTTTTTATTAAATTATGTCGAGTTATTGTCTTAAAATAACAGCAAATAGATTGGTAGGCTCGGAATTTTACATACATTATAAGGGAATTGACCTTAAAAATGAACTTTGACATTAAATTAAACATTTGACATAAGCTGTAAAAGATGATTCGAATCCGTCGAAAAGTGGGTTCACGCTGGAACTACCTCAAGTGAGGATAAATCCCAAATTTTGACTCGTCTAAAAAACAAATAGGACTCCACTGGACATTTTTCCAAAACTCGTGTTCATTATCCCAAGCTAAAAGTGCAGCGCGATGGCCTCTCGTTAAAGACTGTCAACTCATCTTAAGTGAGCTTCGAGCAAACGATGATGAGCCTGGAAAAAACTTGTGTTCTTGTGTTATTTACGCCAAAAAATACTTGTCGTTAAAACGTTTCGAGCGAATGTCAACAAAAATTATTTTTACCCCATTCAATTAAACAAGTTTATTATTATTTCAATTCCGATGAGATCTTCATAAAACGAAATTAAATTTCTCGAAGAAATCCATATCTAATACAATTGTCCATCATTTCAAAGACAAGCTTATAGCGTGGTGCATTTCGAAATCGAACAGTAATATTTATGGTATCCGGCAAACCAATATATCTCTGTATCCCGAAGAGACAATGATTTTATCAGTGTAAGTGCCAAAAGAATAAGAAGGAAATCGGGCTAAACCGAGGTGGATCTAAGATTTTTTATATGTATCATTTCAGTTTTGCCATTGCCAGATAATCTTTTTGTATCTCTAGTAAATACAGTCCACTATATTTGCATCTCGCACCTATTTATGTTTGTAAACGCTGCATTTGTAACTCAGGTGCCGTTACTGGTTCCTTCTTGCAGCTAATTGTAACGGGAATTCAAGCAGGAATTGAAGATGTGCCAAACTTCTGCGCTATATTTATTTGTCGAGATCGATTTTTACCATGTTAAAGGTTTAAATAGTGGCTTTCCACGTTCAATTAAAAAATTCATTTGAACTCAAATCAAGACGTGTATACTTTGATAAATAAAATAAAATATGTTTAATAAACCAACTTATTAATACAATGTAAATTAATATCCATAGATTATTTCCATGTGTGTATTTACGTATCCTTGATAGAGCAATTATTATTAAAGATTAGCAGTACACATGTTTAAAATTTTATTGTTAAAACATTTATTGCACACAAACTATTCGATATTTCTTATGTCTCTGCGTAAAACAATTTTTAAATATTTTTAAAGAGTTTGTTTACACTTCTAGTTATATTTTTACTAGAATTTTTAATTTTATTTTTATAAAACATTATACTACCTCGCAACTGGAAAAAATCAGAAACCAAGATGATAGTATGGTAAAAGGAGAGGAATGCGTTTTAAAGAGATGGAAGGAATATTTCGAAAATTTATTTGAGAAAAAGGATACACAAGTACAGGCCCCATTTGGAGACATGGGTGAAAGTTGTAATGAAAGTGAAATTAGTAGGACAGAAATTTTGAAAGTGTTGAACAGTATGAAATTGGATAAAGCTGCTTGGTACGACAGGATAACAGTTGAAATGCTGAAGGCTGGACCAAGCGTGGTAACTAGTCTGCTGTACCGCCTTTTTAACCTTTGTTGTAGGAATGGTAGCGTACCAGACGATTGGTGCAAGGCTGTTATCGTTTCGCTTTACAAGGGAAAATGTTCGCAGCAGGACTGTAAGAACTAGTGAGGAATAAGTTTACTCAGCATAGTCAGCAAACTGTAGGTATGCAAAGATATTGTTTAAAAGTGTGACGAATGAAACTGAGGTGATATGGGATGTGCAAGCAGGATTTAGAAAAGAAAGAAGATGTATGGATCAGGTCTTTTCATTACGAGGTACAGTCAAAAAATTCTTGGCTAGAAGTCAGAAGGTCTATTACGCTTTTATAGACTTGGAAAAGGTCTATGACGAAGTGGTGAGGAGTGAATTGTTCTCGACATTATCTATGTACGAGCACTGGAATCTCTTTACGAGGATTCCACTGCTTGTGTCAGGATAAACGGAGCTTACACGGACTGGTTTAACATTGAAAAAGGTGTGGGCAGGGATGTGTGGCTTTGCTATGGCTGTTTAACTTATACAAAGACGATTGTTTAAAGATTGTTTAAAGAAGATGTGGTTACAAAGATAGATAAAGGAATTTTTAGATGGTTTGGGCACGTACAAGGGATGGATGAAGGAAGATTGACGAAACAAATTTATAAGGCGAGTGTGAATGGACGGAAGTCGGCAGAGGTCGACCTCGGCGATCATATCTTGATCAGATCAACATTTTTTTAAAGAAAGGCCAGGTCAAGAGTACCAACAACCGACGAGCATGTATGAGAGCACTGATGAAAGTAGAGGAAGCAAAAGATGTGTGTAAGAACCGTAGCAAGTGGAAGGAAGTGGTTTTTGCCTACCCCACGAGAAAAAGGCGTGACTATATGTATGTATGTACGTAAAATATTATAAATCAATTTTTTTTTAAAACTCTCCCAAAAAAAGCATAAATCACAATCATCATTATTATTATTATACTTATAATTTTAAATCAAAATATTTTGTTTTATTTCTTCAAAAATTCATAAAAAAAATTTTTATTGTAATATATTTTTTTGAAAAAATACATCAAAACATTTAAAAAATTTCACGAACCACATAGTCAAAAATGTTTCTTTGTACTTTCAAACTATTGTGCCAAACATCCTTTTTGAATTTTTTTTCTGAAATCCTCCGTGAAATAGACCAATTTGAAAAAAATATAATTTAAAAATGTTAACTTTTCGTATAAATATTGTTAAAATATTTATCTGTTCAATTAATGTATTAGTTGATAACAATATTTTTCTACCTTATATATTACACTCGATAAAAATTGTTATCCTTATGCAATAAAAAGGTCGACGAACAAATAATTTTGGTTTTTAATTTTATTAATAATATCGGTAACGTTTTTGTTTAAACTCAGACCAACCTACAGTCATTGTTATCGTACTTTTGTGACCCACTTAAACTATTTTTATAAAACAATGCACGCGGTTAAATATTTAAAATTACTTTGAAGATATTGTCAACTTTACAACCGTATTTCTATGGGTATTGCAAAATCCAACACACTATTATACTCTATTTCGAAATGGTACGGAGTAATAAATCCTATTTATCAATGCAAAACGCTAACAGCGTGGTCAAACGAACTTTTATGATTTCTAAATGGTCCGCAACAGCTGTTATAGTTTGGATTATTATATTTTACTTGATCCACCCTGTTTTTATTTGGAAGCCTCCCGCAAACAAAAGGTTTTATCAGCAAAAGGGTCATTTCCTACCTGCAGTGGTGTAACTATAGGTATTACCTTATAAATTTTACAATTATATTATTTTAATTTAAAATGCTTGTTATACTTGCTACAAAAAGTAGTTAGACGTCTGTAAAGTGCCGCGGGGTTTATCACACACCTCCTGGGTTATAGTTATATATTTATAAAGTTCTTTTAATGTTGCTTCAAATGACGAGTAATTTATTATTATTGAAAAAGATCTATTTTGTTACTATGTTGGGTATTAGTATTAGCTTTTCGCGTAGCACTCCATGTATACTTGGTAGGAGTCGAAGCTGTTGAAGTGTCCAGTCGAGGTAGACCTGCCCTATGCTGATAAGTGCCAACACACCCCGAAACCGGTCCATAGGTGGTTACTTCGAATGGATAAATCTAATAGTTCCTTCTCTTACTCAACAAGCATCTGCATATTGTTACCCGAAATGAGCTATTATACACGATTATGTATCAAATGCCTGTCGCGGCATATAGCCATAGGAGTAATTATTTTTTGATACATAATCCCCAAATGAACCTATAATATAGGTGACAGACAGTGAAATTAGCTGGTTTTTTTTTAAAAATCATTTTTCACATCCATTCACGTTGTCGAAAAATGGTTATAGTTTACTATAATGGTATTATAGTTTTCTATAAATTTTGCAGATTACAATACTTCTTTGCAGAAGCTATTCACCGGGTGGTGCTTGTTAAAAAGTATAGATGTCGTGACTGGCGCTCCATGTATACTTGGTAGGAGTCGAAGCTGTTGATGTGTCCAGTCGAGTTAGTCCTGCCCTATGTTGATGAGCGGCAACACACCCTGAAACCGGTCCATAGGTGGTAAAACTGTAAAATTTCTCCAAATTTTTTATTAAATAAAAATAACAAAAACTTGAGATTTTCGGTATAATAAATAGTATGGGGATTATAAATATTTTTGTAAATATTTATGTAAATACAAAGAAGTCATTAAATTCAACAATAAAATATTGATTAAACAACAATTCGCACCTAAACCAAAGAATTTAATTTTTGCTTTTTGAAATTATAAAAAACAAAATCTGTGTCTCGACCCAATTTTAGTACAACAATAAATCAAATTAAATATTTAACACTTAAATAATTTCTACATTCAAGTGCGTTGTGTTTACACAGAAGTACGCCCACCATATCATTTTCGTCAGTTATTTAATAACGCAATTTACTTTTACTTTTATTATGATTGACTAACACTTTTGTTGCTTCAATTGCAAACAATTTTATCGCTGAATTTTTTGCCGTGTTATTTATTCGTATCAGCGTGAGAAGATTTATTAAACAATAATGTAATTAAAATATTGTGTTGACGATTACGAAGATAACGTGGTTTAGGTAGAATTTTTATCAATAATGGTTGCGATGTCCTTTTCATGTTCTTTCGGTCGCATTATAGCCGCATTATATTGTGACCCAGAGCAATACTCATGGGTGGCTTTTTCGTTGGCGATCTTTGTGACAGCAGCATATTGAAAACGTTTTTTGCTCACTAAAAAAATTTGAACATTACAAGTAAATAATCGTCTTTCTGTTGGAGGTTTTCAAGCCTATTTAGGGATGAGTGTGAATAAACCAGTGGAACCGATATTAAAGGCAAAGAAATAGAATGGAAGATTTAATTTTGAACTATTAAAACTTATACGATAGTGAGGATATCGTTAGAAGCACTTCTCTGGTTTTTTAAACTTATCGAAGAAATATCAACATTTAGAAAAACGTGCAGTTACTTTTTAAAGTTAATTTCTCACCTTTCGCTTGGTTTTGAAAAACTGAAGTTATATCTAATCAACGTGAATACAGGGTGTTTAAAAAGAGTGACCCCGTCTCTAGGATAGGTAGAAAACTGAAAAATAATTTGGGTTTGGTTAGTAAACATTTTTCGTAACGCCATCCGTATTCAAGATAAAGGGCGTTGAAGAAAAAATTATTGGTTATTATATCCAGTTTCTCGACAACGTCGTTTAATGGCTCTAAATGTATTTTTACTTGGTAAGTTTCTTCTAGGAAACTTTTATGCATAACGCGTAACAGTTGCACTAGAGTTTCCTAAACACTCGCATAAAGTTAATAACATGTTGGTGTATTCAATTATTGAGTACAAAATTAAAGAAAATCAAGATATACCGATTAAAATGGATAGGAAAGCCCTTAATTCCAACTTTTTAATATGTATCCGTTTTATCGATGAGGTCTCATATACGCGAAAAAAAAATTTTAATGTATATAATGCATACTAATTAATAACTTTCTCATTACTTTATACCAGCATCGGTTATTACTTAATAATTTTCAAATCAAAATATTCCGAAAATGGTACACAGTATCGAGTTTTACCAAGAGTACCTTTTTGGTGTAAAATTGAATGATGTTTAAGTTCACTTGAATTTTGATTAATAAATCTAACCTTAAAAAAGTTATGTTCAATACTACTTGATACGAACCGTGTACCTAGCGCCCTCTATGAGAGTTAGATATAAAAACAAATTATTGGGATGTATCAGCTTATAAAATATATTCGTATAAAATTTCATTACAATATTTCCAGTTGTTTTGGCAAAATCGTAATAAATGTGTATACATTTTTTTTCTTCAACGCCCTTTATCTTGAATACGGGTGGCGTTACGAAAAAATTTTACTAAGCAAACCCCAATTAATTTTCAGTTTTATACCCATCCTAGAGACGGGGTCACCTTTTTTGAAACGCCCTGTATTATGTGTATTCAAAATTCCACGCACTATAAGTAGCGTAAAGTGGGGTTACTTGAAACGGTGGGGTAACTTGGAACTTGGAAGAAAAATCTTAAAATTGTTTTTTCCGGATATTAAAGAAAAAAATGAAATAATTAAATTATTATTGATGTGTAACATCTTTGCTCTCGCTTTTTTGCATGTTTAACATTTTTTCTCTCGCTTACTCGCAATTTGTGGGGGTCATTTCGTGAAATGTGTAACAGTAACGTTTTATTTGACGAATGAGCGCGCGGTTAGAGTTGGACATAATTTGGCCATTTTGAGGTTGATTTGTGTCACTGTCAGTGTCAATTTGATAAAATTTTTATTAAAAAGAATTATTGTTTGTTATAAACAACAAACGTGATAAATTTTCAATGGTCCTATTAAGGCCCATATTCATAATCCGTACTCAAGGCGGAGTCGATGCTTCGAGTACAGATTGTGATGCAAATTTGCACGCAAATCTGTACTTGAAGCATCGACTCCACCTTGAGTACGAGCCTAAATTGCTCGGTTCTTTAATGAAATTTTGTCAGTAAATTTATCGATTCACAAAACATGTTTCTGTGCTTCATTAAAAATAATTATAAGGAAATCTTCTCCAATGATTAGAAAGTGCTTTTAGATATTTGACGCCAAAATAGACTTATTTAGTAAACAATTTATAATACTTAAATGTTTATAACTAGGATATACTCTTTCTATCCTAAATTAATACCTCGGTTAAACAAAATCGAGACAAACTGTATATCAAATTGAACTTCCGGGTTTATACGGTTAGGTACCTACTCTTGACTCTTGTTTGACAACATGTTATTACGAAATCCTCGATAACAAACAAGTATTGTCATTAGCTAGTGAAGCAAGCAGCCATTGTAATATCAACCGTGTCTCGCTTTTCGATAATGACACCTTGAAACTTAGAAAAACTGCTTATTCATAAACATTACTGCACGTTATAACCAGTGGTGGTACCGAAACAGGTTTTTGAAATCAAAGTTAAATTACTAACCATAAAAATTTTCAAGTTTTATAAAAGTAACTCTACAGAACCCGTTATAGCTTTTAATTGGCAAAGTAAGTAATATGATTTTTTTTTAATTATTTCTCATTGATTTTTCTTCGGGTTACATAAGTCAAGGGTTTAAAATTATTATACTCGCAAAGACACAATATTTTTGTGAAAACTGTTTGTCGAATTTCAAATCGTATCAACGATCTAGCATGGCACTATTTTTAAGTTATAAATAAAATAAGTAATAAAAATTTAAAGACTAACCTCTGCTGACGTTTCATTCTTCTCGCGAACATGTTTATCCACAATGTTAGTAACAATTTTAACATTCATGTCTAGCCACAGTTTGCACGACTTCTTTGATATCAGCATGATTTTAAGTAAAAAGTTTGTGTAATAAACAAATCGACTGGAACAGCGGATACGTGCGGTCAATGTTATTATCTAATCTAAATAATATTTTTTTAATGCGATAATAATAATTTAAGTCCGTGATCGAATAATACTTTCGTTATGTCTATAAGCAGCGCGGACAAAAAAAATTAAGAAAGATTTCTGTGTACCTACCTATTAATCGTAGCATGGAGTACGTCACTGTCTACCGGATATTATTAATATCTGGTCTGTTGAGTGGTTACAACGATTGAATTTAGAAAGAACGCCGAAAGTACATGGTTATACTCATCAAAAATGTCTGAGGAACACGACTATTATTCCACTTTTTTTAACCAACACTTTAGAGAACTTCTTTTTGAAATATATATCATTCCATTTGTAAACTTGTTCTCTACAAATCAAGATATGCCATAAAAATTTATTCGTCATCCAACGAGGCGATCCATCACATATAGCATATTTCACGTATATACGGTGGTTTCGGATTATACCAGTATTCAACTTTACATTTAAGAAGTACGAAATTAAATTCCCACAATATTTTTTAAACAAATTTCGTAGGCAACGAATTTTATTTTATAAAGGACTTCTTGTTTGTTTGTTAGCACGGTTAATTTTGCAACCAAATCTGTTCTTAATGACTTTATTTATTGTACATAATAAGAGAGATAGGTAAGTAATCCAAACAAATTTCCCTAATTAACTATGCTATTAAGCTTTAATTTGGCTTGCTGATTTATTTTTGTTATATCTTTAGTTAGATTTCTAGAAACGTTATTACTAATTTTGGGTTATCATTGTAGTAAGTACCGACATTAAAATCGTATAGTACCGATTTTTAAGAAATTATACTCACTGTAAACTCATTTGTTTATCTGAACGAAACTTGAATTTTTGTGGAACAAAAATAATTTCGCAGGACGATAACATAAAGTCTATAAAACACACCGACGGTGAAGGAAAAAGACACATTAATGTGCATGCAGGTGGAAAGCAGGATTTTGTTGACGGGGCGGATCTTTTATTTTTGTTAAAACAAAATCGGCTGATTATCATGACAATATGGATACAGAGATGTTTGTGAAATGGTTAAAACAGAAACTATATTATGACATTATTATTATGACAATCACATTTGATCTAATCGTTATAGTCATAAGGCTGTTTTGGAAAACTGGCAACGAGCACTTAATACTACCACTCCTAAAATTTGGGCAAAATGTGTCACAAAATGTAAAAATTTAAAAGAGGAATGGTGGGTTTGCGAAAACGAAGCAGTTAATCCTGTTATTATTTACAATCCGAATGAGGATAGCGACAGCTGTTTATTTGTCAGCGTCCGAGAGTCAATCACAATTAGGGTGCGTATTAATGAGCTGCCGGTCTCCACCATTCGACTGGTAAATTCTTGAACGCCGCGGTAGAAGGATTGTTCCGGAGAAAAAGGTGAAATAGTGGCGATTACTCTGAAATTATGATTTAGAAATATTAAAAGGACAGCGGTCGTGAAGAATACAGTTTTTAAGTTTTTATGAGTCATAAAATTTAATTAGTTGTAAAAGTTGTATCTCCTTTTATTTTATATTTTAAAGACCGAATTTTAATCTGAGCCACCTTGTATTTGGACAATCGATAAAGTGTAGTCAAAACAGGTTATAGAACACGCAGAGGAAATAAATAGTTAAACGAGGGTAAAAAAGATTGCAACGATTGCTTTAATGGTCAGTCCCATCTATTTTTTGAACGATAAGATCTTAATTTAAACCAGATGATGGAAGTGGAAGATTAGCGAATAGTATAACTATGGTTTTATGTTGTTTGTTGTTATCTGAGAACAATGAATAAAAAATTAACAACGGAACAGCATGTATTTATTTTGCAAACATGCTGGAAACATCACCAAAATTACAGTAATGTCGTGCAATTTTTTGTGAAATCACCGACTAAATCTCAAAGAAAAGCGTCCAAGGATTCTGTTATAGCAAGAACAAGCCTACGAAAGATTTAGATAAGTCTACAATTGACACCATGTAAGCCTCCTTTACTTAGGTAAAAGTCTAAATGAAGATGATACGGACTTCTTCATCTTCATCTGCCTATCCACACTATTGGATGTTGGCGATCACATTTCTGTACGCTTCACGGTCTATTTCTATGTGTACGAGGTCTCCTATAGTTCTTAAACCTGTCCATTCCCTTAGATTTCTTAACCAGGACATTTGCTTTCTTCCCACTCCTCTTCTGTCATTAATCTTGCCCTCAATTATCAGTTATAGCAATTGGTATTTTGAATTTCTCATTAGGTGCCAAAATAATTGGTTTTTCTTCTCTTTATGTTAAGTAACATTTTTCTGTTTTTCCCCATTCGTCTCAAGATTTCCTCATTCGTTACTCGGTCGGTCCATGGTACTCTCAGCATTCTTCTGTAAGTCCACATTCCAAAACTTTTAATCATATTTATGGATGATGCTTTTAGTGTCCATGTCTCCACGCCGAACAGCAGAGCGGACCACACATAACACTTAGCGTATCTCAATCTTAGACTTAAACTTATGTCTATGATAATTAGTATTTCTTTAAATTTGAAGAAATAATTGCAGACCGTTTCTATTCTACATCTGATTTCCTTTTCGTTATCCCATTCTTCGTACAGACAACTACCCAAATACTTGTAACGTGAGACACGTTCTAGTGTGGTATTATTTATTGTTATTTAAGCATTGGGATACGGTACTTTCTGCCTGCTAACTATCATGAACTTTGACTTGTTGCTATAATACAGACAGGCGTATGAAATTCTACGAGTTGAAAACAATATCCGACCCTACTTTTCAAAACCATTCTTTGAAGCGATAAAGCGACTTTTAAGATAAATGGCGAAGTGAACAGACACAACTGCGTCTACTGAGATTCTACGAATCACCATGTGGCGATGGAGATAGGCGTGAATGAATGGGCAGTGATTTTAAGAGGTGAGCTAATCTGGCCTAATTTTTTTAACGGCAAATTCAATTTTGCAAAGTAGCGAAATATACTTCAAGAAGTGTTGTTAGTACTAGAAAATATTCCACATTAAGAACATATGAAGCCGGTTAAGAAAAACGGCAACAATATGTAGTAAATGTGAGAGAGACTCTTTCTTAATAAACATTTTGATAGATGGATTGGGAGAAGGAGTACCGTTGAATAGGTACCACGTTACCCAGGTATTACAAAAAATAAGGTTGATTCCGTCAATATTCGTGATTTTTTTATTTTATTTATTTATTTGGGATACAAACAGGACAAACCCATAAAAGTATCCACTAATAGTCACACAAATTAGGTAAAAAAGAAAATATAAATATAATCATATAACTACATTAAATAAAGTAAATACTAGTATAAAAAAAAAGAGAGAAAAAAAAAAGAACAAGAGTAGGTAATAAAACAAAATTAAATTTGCAAAAAATAGTCTTTCAGTAGTTTTTTAATCAAATCTGCACTGTGGTAAAAAATATCCATTTCAACAATACTGGACAATTTAGAAAATAATTGGTGAGTGCCTAATGTGTGTTAAAGGTATAATTGTTTCTAGTTGAGTGGCTGGGAATACGAAGTGTTATGAAGTTTGTAAGTTCAAGGCAATCTATATTGTTATTGAGGATTTTGTGAATAAACAGTACTTTCGCAATTTGCCTACCATGCTCAAGTGAAATTATCTTTAAGTTGGAACGAATACTTTGTCTATCCACATCGGGATAAAATTTTCTTTTACAATATGAAATAAACTTGTTCTGGACTGTTTCTAATTTTGAAATATAGACCGAATAACGCGGGTTCCAAATAGTAGAACCAAACATTAATATACTATTTACGTATGCCATATATAATGATCTAACGGTAAGGGGATTTTGAAGTTCAAAACATGTTCTGTATATGAAGCCCAACTGCTGATTAGCTTTTCTAGTTATATTACAAATATGCCGATCGAAAAGTAATTTAGAGTCTAAAAGAATACCAAGATCCCTAATCGTATCTACAGCGTGTAATACGCTGTTAGAAATTTCATATGTGTTGTAGTTCAAGTCTGAATTACAACGAGAAAATTGTACATAATTACACTTTGAGACATTTAAAAACAAATTATTTCTCACACAGTAGTTGGATAAATTGTCTAAGTCTTCTTGCAATCGAACTCTGTCGTAAGCACATGAAATTGAGTGATATATTTTCAAATCATCGGCATACATAACAAACTTAGCAAATTGAAAGCAACTAGAGATGTCATTTATATATAAATTAAAAAGTAAAGGACCTAAATGGGACCCCTGAGGTACTCCTGAAGTAGTTACCACAGCCTTAGATTTAAGAGCACCTAAAATTACTTGTTGTGACCTATTTCTGACATATGAGTCGAACCATCTTAATAAATTACCATGTGATGCTGAGCATTTGAAGACTCGAATCCAATCAGAATTTGAAAACCTACAATACCGGAAGATTTGCGTTGCGGTGTTTAAAAGATGCGATGAATGCTAAAGAACAGCATCGAAAACAATTTGAGCATCTTTTTTAGGTTTATTGAACTGTGCTGGTATTTGAGTATTGATAACAAAATTTTTAATAGAAAATTTATTTTTTTGACATCTGACATAAGGCCCACTCTGTATATCATTAAAACAAGAAACACACTTTATTTGTATTAATTTATACAGGGTGTTTTAAAAAAAGGTGACCCCGTCTCTAGGATAGGTAGAAAACTGAAAAATAATTGGGGTTTGCTTAGTAAAAAATTTTCGTAACGCCGTCCGTATTCAAGATAAAGGGCATTGAAGAAAAAAAATGTATATACATTTATTACGATTTTGCCGAAACCACTGGAAACATTGTAATCCCATACATCCCATGAATTTATTTTTATATCTGACTCTCATAGAAGGCGCTAGTTACACGGTTCATACCAAGTAGTATTGCACATAACTTTTTAAAGGTTAATCAAAATTTCAAGTGAACTTAAACATCATTCAATTTTACACCAAAAAGGTACTCTTGGTAGAACTCGATACTGTGTACCGTTTTCGAAATATTTTGATTTGAAAATTATGAATTTAACCGATGCATCAACGACCTATTGAAAGCAACTTCATGTCCCGTACACAGTTTTGCCGATGATAGTACCCTCCATACCGCATTCTCTTCCAGGGCCCCTATATCAGCCCGTGAAACCAGAAATGAACGAGGAAGAAATGTTAACAATATAAATATGGACTTAGCAACAATTCTCGAATGGGGATCCAATAACTTGGTAGAATTCAATGCAAACAAAACACAAGCAAGTCTTTTCTCTAGAAAAGCCGATCTCACTGTGCCTAACATAACTTTGTTAGGAGTAACCATACCACTGAAGTCATCCATATCAATGCTTGGTATTACTATCAGCAATAACCTTTCCTGAGAAAATCACGTGAGGTCCATTGCCAAAAGTGCATCCCAAAAACTTGGTTTTTTGTTTCGTGCCAAGAGCTATTTCACCTCCAGTCAGCTGCTTATGATCTATAAGGCACAGATCCGACCTGTACTGACGTACTGTTCCCATATTTGGAGTGCAGCACCTAAACATATCCTGAAGCTACTGGATTCTGTCCAAAAAAGGGCAATTTGTCTCGTCGGTGATGCCTGGCTTACAAACTCGCTCACTTGTCTGGAACACCGTAGAAAAGTTGGCGATTTGTCTCTATTTTATAGATATTTTCATGGGCGATGCTCTTCTGAAATATCAACAATCGTTCCTCCTTTGGCAGTCTCTTCGAGATTAACCCGTCAAGTTCAGTCTTCACACCCCTTCGTGGTCACTTTGGAGACCTGCAGAACATCACTTTCCAAAGACTCATTCATCCAACGAATTGCGAGGCTTTGGAACTCATTGCCTAGGGAGGTGTTCCCCGAGGCATACAACCTCCAGAAATTTAAGAAGAACACCAACTCCTACCTTCTTTCCCTTGATTTCCACGATGTTCTCTGAACATTACAGGATATCCCTTTTCGTGGGAACCAGAACATAAAAAAAAAAAAATGCTGGTATTAAGTAATGATAAAGTTATTAATTATTATTATTATTAATTAGTATGCATTATGTATATCAACTAAAATCAAACAACTGATTCTCAAGTATTTTGGACATGTCAGCAGGCGGAAAGATGACAATCTCGAAAAACTTATGGTCCAAGGGGAACGACCAAGAGGACGTTCCCCGAAACGGTGGCTGGACCAGGTGAAGCAGTTTACAGGAAAATGTTTCCAAGACAGCATTAGAAGCACGTCAGATAGAAAGGAATGGAGGGAAACAGCTAAAAACACAACATGTTACTAACATAGGATCACGACGCTTCCAACATGAAGCTAACGACTAGAGAGAGAGATTTATATTAAAAAATTTTTGTCGCGTAAATGAGACCTCATCGATAAAACTGATACATGTTAAAAAGTTGGGATTAAGGGCTTTCCTTTCCATTTTAATGGGTACATCTTGATTTCCTTTAATTTTGTACTGAATAGTTGAATACACTAACATGTTATTTACTTTAGGCGAGTG
This sequence comes from Agelastica alni, assembly GCA_950111635.1. Taxonomy (NCBI): domain Eukaryota; kingdom Metazoa; phylum Arthropoda; class Insecta; order Coleoptera; family Chrysomelidae; genus Agelastica; species Agelastica alni. Next base: position 29,488,930 of record OX467710.1, on the reverse strand, counting down.
TTTTCAGTTTTATACCTATCTTAGAGACGGGGTCACCCTGTATATTTATCTTCTGAATTTAAAAATTTCTATTTAGAATTTTAACATTACTTTTGCATACAATGTTAAAATATAATTTATAAAGTAAGTTAGTATACAAAAGTATTCCCAAAGAGGTACCAATATATTTTTAGTAAAATGGTAATTTTTTAAATTTTTTTATCATAATAGTTATACTTACTTGTGACTCAAGTATAGTTGAAAACGCCACTCTTACGATATTTAAACCTTTTGAGAAGTATTTTGAAACGTAACTACACTATTTACTGTCAAACATGTAAGTTCAAGAACAACTGCATTGACTTTCACTTTGATACTGTAGTTTATTGCATTTCAATTATTTAAAAAAAAACTTTTGTTTTATATCTCTTTTTAAATAATGATTAAGTTAATAAATAAAATATCTTGCTTGTCAGTCGTCACATCTTCAAACATTGTTAAAATACATCGAAATTTCGGTCAAGGTAATTTCGCTATATTTACACGCATGTAATTTCAATCATTGTGTCAATGAAATTGACAAAATTTATTAAATAAATAATAAAAGAAACAAATGACGATATGATAAAAACAAGATTACTAACTGATTGTTTAATTGAAGGTTATTTATTTTTTGGTATTAAGTAGAAATATTCACTTACCCTATTGTATTACTCAAATAACGTGGAAGTTCAATTGGATATACACGCCTGTGTGCAAAATATAATTTTACACCCCTTACCCCTTTTTAAGTAAAAATTTATGCAAGGGTGGGTACACATAAATAAAATTTAAATACGTGCTAATACCTATATTTAATTTTGATACTGATACATCAGATAAGGGGGTACACACAAAATTGAAATAATCGCTATTACTAATCTAATTTTGAAATGAAATAAGTGTTACATGTTAATTTATATGCCGTATAATTTAAAATTTTAAATCATCATTATTCTTTAATGTTTGCAAATAAAGGAAATAAGTATTTCCGCAAGCTCAATAAAAAAAAGTGTCGATCAGCATGATACTTGACTACTCATCCCTATAACATTTAGAAGATCTTGACACAAGTCTTAGACCTAAAGATTAACGAAGAATGTAAAAAAAGCAAAGCAATAACAAAAATGTCAAAAGAATAAAAATGTTACATAACAGAAAAAAAATAACAAAATAACTTATTGGAAGCACTCTTGCCTTTTTTTCGGCAAAATCTTTATTTAACTCGTCTAAAGGAATACGATCCATAAGGTCACTTTTTATGGACATAAATTGCCGAATTACTGAGTCTCTAGTGTGCCATAGTTAATCGTAAATTTTTTTTTATTAATTTTAATTTTAATTTTGAAAAAGACCTTACTCCGGATGCTACAGATACTGGTAGCGATAAAAAAAATTCGTATTGCCACCAGCATTTGGAAATGTAAAAATTAAATTGTTCTCTAAAATGTGTTGAAGAATTAACGAAACTCATTTTGCTCTAGTAAGTGGAATTTTAAACAAATAATTTCATCAAATAAGTCATTTGTATTAATATCTGATTTATTACGTGCTTTATCTTTTAAATAAAATGTTAAATTTTCAGCCGAATATTTGATAAATAAATCCAAAATATTATTAAATTACTCCAACCACTTGTATCTTTCATTAAAATATGATAAGGTCGTATCTAATATAGAAAAGAATAATTTAATTTTGTAATTCATTTTCAGGTCTGTTATTGGTTTGTTAGTATTGTTACAACTCGTCCCTGTAATTTGTCGGCGAACGAGAATCGACCACAATTAGGGTGCATATTAATGACCGCTTTGTCGGCCGCTGCCTCAGTCTAGCAAAGTCTGGAACACCGCGTCGCGAAGGTAGAAGGATTGTCACGGACTCTCGAGAAACAGGTAGAATAGTCAGGAATTATGAGTTAGAAATATAAAAAGTACAACTGTCGTGAAAAAAGACAGTTTTTAAAAAGTGTTTATGAGTTATGAAATTTAAATAGTTGTAAAAGTTGTAATTAGTTGAATATCTAAATGAATATTTATGTGATTTTTAACAGTAAAATTTGTTGTGTAAAAGTATTGGAATAAAAATTGTTTTGTTAATGTATCGAGAGTTTAAAATCACCGAACCCAAGAAAAAAGTAAATCTCGTAACAGTACTTTCATAATAAAACTTAGCCTAAATGCCGCCCTTGGATTTTGCCTACAATTGCCACATAGTTGGCGCGCCCCTGTAGGTATTAGTTTGTTAATACTGATCTTAAAGAGTTGAAGGTTGGAAAAGGCTCCGAAATTCAAAAGGTACTTTTCACAAATGCCCGTTTTAGTTAAAAAATCATATCTGGAGTAAAACCTTTTAGAGCATGGAGATAGGAAAAAATGACCTTCACGATTTTACGATGTGCCAATGCAGAAAGGTTTTTTGGAAAGCCTGGGTCATTGGTAAAATTAATAAAATACCTCAGCTTTTTATATATGTTTTTAATTTTTTTTTTATGAAAATAGTCGCAAAAACTATTCTGACAATAATAAAGGAACCCAAACAAATAATGTAATTCCTGGAAATACGCCTATGATCGGCTGAATACTCGGTATAGCAGGTAAATAAATTTTACGAAAATTTACTCTACGTTATTCTTGAAATATACTATAGGTATATAAAAATGAATGCAGCCTTGCATAACTTTATGAGCAGCCAGAACTTATCCAAAAGATATGACTGGCTGATCTCTACACTTATATATTGTAGTGAGTGTTGGGTTTGGCGGTGGAGATGAGTAGTTTGAGAAGTATAGTGACTAATGGATAAAGTGAGAAATAGTGTAATAAGGAAACGCTGTCGTATGAAAAAAGATGTAGTAACAAAGATAGATAAAAGAATGCTTTGATGGTTTGGATGCTCAGACCTAAGCGAACGTATCTCAATCAGATTTTTTTTTTTTATAAAAATAGTCGCAAAAGGGGTAGACCTATCGTGTGGGCCGCGGACGGCCCGCACTGCGACTATTAGAAGGGGAAGGAATTATAGAAACGAAATGATCGTGGACACGCTTTTTAAAAAGTTGCAGGTCATAGTTCTCTGGAAAAACTGATTTTGGAAGCTTATTCCATTCCGTAGCAGCCCTGTAAAAGAAAAATTCTTGATGAAGATTGGTTCTTGTAGTGTCAATCTTGAGAGTAAATGGGTGAGACTGATCAGCGTGCAGAGTTCTTCGGCCGAATGTGGCCAATGGTGGTACAAGAGTTCTTATTTCTCTGGAGCATCTGCCATGGAAATATCTGTAGAGCAATGACTGGTCTGCAACTCTTCTTCTATGTTCTAGAGGGTGAAGGGTATCTGTGAGAGTTGAGCTGTTTATCAAGCGAATGGCTCTTTTCTGAATGGAATCTAGAAGACGAAGAGAATGCCTCGGTGCTGAACCCCAAATGTGCGAGCAATACTCCAGTAGAGGTCGGATTTGAGCCTTGTACGTCGTCAACAGTTGATCAGGAGTAAAAAACTTTCTAGCTTTCCACAGAAAACCTAGCCTCTGGCTTGCTGACTTTGCGATGTTAGCAACATGGTCATGCCAAGACATATTATTGGACACCGTGACTCCCAAAATCGAGATGGAGGGACTTGGTTCAAGGGTATTTCCGACCATTGTGATGGGTTGATTTGAGGAATTCACTTTCTTGGAAAACGTGGCACTTTGTGTTTTTTGGGCGTTGGACAAGATTGTTGGTTCCCCACTCGACGATTGCTTTAAGATCTCTATTGATGGAATCAACCTGTTCCTGCCTGAGTCTATTTGTATCATTCACCGAAAGTGATCGATAGGATGTGAAAGATGTGAAACAGAAATTTCAATGCAAAACGTTGAAGTGTACAGTCGACTAGCACAAAATATAATGGATATTTGCAATAAATAATCGAGTAACTAAACTACACGACTCTAATTTGAATTGTCCCCACTTCGTCGACATGTGCTTGTGACGTAATAATGTGTTGGCAAATTTTCATTTAAAAATTTAATAATTTTTAATCTTTTAGGGGCACTTTTAAAATAGTTATAATTTTATAAAGTAAGCTCCACTTTTATTTGTTGATCTTTAAAATTTATTAGTGAGTATAAAGTTATGTAATGTCATAAATTTCGGATGCAATTATACATCAGAAAAATTACACAACGGAAGATTTTTTTATTAGACGTCAAACCAGAAATATTTTTACACATTTATATCTTTAAGCATTTGGATGATACGGTGATCATTAGCAATAGCGAAGAAGGATTGCAGCAGCTTATGAATCGAGTAGTTACCGCCTGCGAAGAATATAGCATGAAACTTAATATAAATAAAATTAAAACAATAATCAGTAAAAACCCAAAAGCAAGCGCTGAAATAACCGTCAACGGGAACACCTTAGAAAGAGTGAGCAAAATAAACATATCTAGGCTGCGTACTCAATGATAGTTGGGATCATTCGGTTGAGATAAAGGCTAGAATAGAAAAGGCGAGAGCAATATTTAATAATTTGCGTAATGTGCTGTGTAATCTCAGGCTCAACATAAAAACCATGCTCCGTGTTCTGAGATGCTATGTTTTTAGCACATTGTTTCATGGCGTGGAAACGTGGACGCTAACAGAAACAACACAAAGAAAAGTGGAGGCCTTTGAAATGTGGTGCTACCTCGGGATGCTGAGAATTCCTTGGACAAGCCATACTACCAACATCGAAGTTGTAACGTGCCTTTTTTTTCCCTTCTACAGTTCCATTATGATTGTGTCTCTGATAGTTTTGTATTCCTCAGGTACTCGTAAATAGTGTCGCGTACCGTATTTTGTTGTAACTTAAATATATCATTCGTTGTAAATAGTGTTGCATACCTTGTTGTGATAGGATTCGATTGTTAATGGCTGTGGCATTTTTGTTGATCGCTGGAGATTGAGTGGGGTGTTTTCGTTATTAGATTTTGCTTTGGTTTTTGGCCTCGATTGTTGTGTGTTGTCGGTTATATTATTGTTTGGTTTGCATTTCTGTGTGGATGGGGCTGGCTATCAACACGGACGAGCGCGATTCTTGGTGTGGAGCATGGACTTGCGAATATGGTTGATTGACGTCGGTTCCGTGTCATTTCTTGATATCCGGCTTGGGAAGGAGTGTGGTGAAAGTCTTCGAAGTCGGGTGTTGTGAGAATTTTTGGGACGGTGTGATATTAACAAGTGTGCAAAACCTCTACGGTTTTCCCTTCATATCTGGCTGTATTTGGGCCATCTTAATTGGATTTTGAAGGAAAACCATTTAATTTTTAACTTGACCATTCTATCTTACCTTCGTTGTTGATATTTTGGATTTTGGTGTCGAGTTAAAATAACCGCATGCAGGATTTATTTGAGGGAAGCCATTGTTAATTAGCAGGTGCCGTTTCATAACCAAACCGGCCACAGGAGTAGTGCATTCTTATACCCAAAGGTTACAAGTGATTTATTTTAGAATATTTAACGACGTGACTTATTTTTGATACCACGATTAAGTTCTGTTTTAATTTATTAATATAATTTTATTATTGAACTGTTCTCTCTATGTTGATTTTGACTATATTTGTTATAAGTTTATTATTGAACTGCGTACTTTGATTTATTGTTAGCTGTTGATTTTGACTAAATTTGTTGTAAGTTTATTATTGAACTGTGTACTTTGATTTATTGTTAAATGTTAATTTTGACTATATTTGTTATAGTTTTATTATTGAACTGCGTACTTTGATTTATTGTTAGCTGTTGATTTTGACTATATTTGTTATAAGTTTATTGTTGAACTGGGTACTTTGATTTATTGTTAGCTGTTAATTTTGACTATATTTGTTATAATTTTATTATTAAACTGTGTACTTTGATTTATTGTAGAAGTGAAGTATCCAATATATTTTAGCTATAATTTCATTTATTTAGTTCACCATAATCTCAGTTGTTTATCGTGTGGCTCTGCTAGTGCCTATAAGACCTAGGGGTTTCCGGCTTGAACCGTCTAAGTCGGTGGCGCGGCTCACTTTTATATTTTTTTTTCTTCTACCCTCTACGGCTGAGCTCGGGCATAATTTGCCAGTAGAGAGACCGCTGGCAGAGTACTCTATAGAGAAAAAAAACGTGGCAAAGTCCTAAACCGTACGGAGAAACAAACAGAAATAATGAATACTGTCCAACAAAGAAAAGCAAGTTACTTTGGACACATATGAGAAGCGACAAATACAGAACAGGCAGAAGGAGGAATTCATGGTTGAAACACTTGCGACAATGGACGAATATGACTTCAATTGAATTGTTTTGAGCTGCAGTGGATAAAGCTAGATGGGCCAACGTGATTGCCAACGTCCTGAGAAGATAAGGCACAATGAGAAGAAGAAGTATTTGGTTGCGCGCCGGCGCCGACCCCACCAGGCGTAATGGGGCTTGGAGCGTGTGCTGTCTGATGAGGTGTGGACAGCTTCCCCTCCGGAACCTCTTTTGCCACGGATATACTTGCTCTAGGTCAGCGTCGTTTTACTGCGTAGAGATGTTAAATTCTTCGATAACTCAGTAATCGCTGGCTTGATCTGTCCTTTTACTACTGTAGGCTAACTGGTTTACTGCCTTTTATCGCCGTGAATTGGTATTTTTACAGTAAATGAAACAAACACGTGCCATCGATAATATATTGTTAACTTTAATACATGGAGCTTACAGTTTTAAAGCCTCCCGTATCTTTAGAATTATTACACTGGTTACTAGCTTTTGTTTGATGTATTTTACTTGATTATAGTTATGGGCATTTTACCACGTGGTGTTTTTTAAAGGATTGCTCTGAACGCTAGAGGTTATACCTCGGCTGAAGATAGGCGAAGCGCTGTGTTCTGCATTGTTTGAAGTTCGGAAAGCGAAAGAGAACGAGAGCCGGAAACCGTTTCGAATGTGGCTTCTCGTTTTAAATTAATCGTTTTTGATTGGTCACTGTCACCGTATAACCGCTTGCTAAGAATTGCGCGCGACGATTTGAATGTTCTCCAAATAACTGCACGTGTTCTTAACATGATTTATAAATTGTTTATATCCGAAATGCTAATTTTTTACGTAATGAATGCGTGACTTTTACTTGATTTGTGTCGGTGTCAGGGCCGTACTGAGTAGTTTTACTAATCAAAGAATTTCTCAAAGAGGAATTGAACAGTTGGAAGTACTGATTTCCAGCATTGGTAATTAAGAAAGTGAGATAACTCTCTGCAGGCAGTAAGTGTAGCGGAAGAGAGATAGCGACTAACGCATTCTTGTCATTCTTCTTCTTCACAGTTTTGCTGGCTAGCCCCGGTTTCCGCAACGTGGGATAGTAAAATAAATTTTGAAAAACGAAACCGATGAAAAGAGCTATTTTAAGAGATTAAATTGTACTTGAAATTAAAAATAATAGTAAACGAGAATCATTTATTACGCTAAAAATGTTCGCGCGTACTTCTTTGTATTCGTCGTGTTATGTAGACGTTCAATCCTACTTCGTCGGATTTAGCCACTTGAGATCTTTTTTAATGTAATTCATTTCTACAAAGATTCACAAACACAAACCTTTTAAAAAAAGTCGTTAAATAAATGCAGGTCGACCTCTCTTATTGATGTCTTAAACTATTGAATTCTGTTTCAAAGGTTCGAGACAAAACCACTCTTTTGAAATGCTCTTCAAACTCAAAAATCGATGGAACGTTGGATAAAACCCGTATAGGAATCAACGTGAAGTACACACTTAAGCTTCATTTGTAAGCTCTCGCGCACTATTTTCGTCTGCATTTAAAGGTTTCCAACGAAAAGAAGTCTTAGATATGCAATGCAGGATGTTAAAATATATTACTGGTATAAATTCTACATGTAAAATGGTAAACACTATATTCATCAAGAAATGAATTATTCACTTCCATTTTTAACTCATTTTTACAAGAACAGCGTACAAAATTTAAAAAATTTAATTTTGATTTTATAGTTGAACTTCCATAACTACAAAGTTTAGGACTGCTGCCGGGTAGAGGTGGCCGTCCCCTTTTAACAATGGACCCATTTATTTGTAAACGGGTTACAATGAATATTAGAGTGTATGTAATATTTATTATAAGTGACAAGAAAAATGATAGTGATTAAGTTGAGGATTGTTTTTTCTTTTGTCTTGTCAAATATACCAGGGGTAAGATGGATTATGTTTGCCTTTATTGCGTATTATTTTTGTTATCGACCAATCTAAGATTATTAATTGACTACAAATTTTTTAACCGGTTTCTTAGAACGATAGTATATAAATTTTAACATGTGATAATTATTAACAATTGTTTTATCAATCCCATAACCGCGGCCCGTAAGAGACTATAAATTTGTGTAATAAACAATCAACGAAAGTGATGTTGTGGATACTTAAATAGATGTAAGAGTGAGTTTGTTAATGTTTTGTTTTCTGATGAGTACAATTTTATACTTCAGAGACATGCTTCTCGCCAAAACTGCTGCTACTGGTCTACAGATACCTAACGTTCACTGGTTGAGAGATCATACAAAATACCCTGAAAAGGTTTAGGTAGGTTTAATTGGAAACCATGTCATTGGTCCCTTTTTCATTGATAGTAATTTGAATTCAGGTTATTATTTAGCAATGTTCCAAAATCCTATTGTGCCAACCATGGCAAATCCACAGGTTCTAGCAAGATAGAGCACCGCCATCTTACCAAATTAATGTCCAGCAGTATACCTTAACCTAATATTTCCAAATCAGTGGATAGAGAGGCGAGGATCGATAAAATATCCAGCACGATCACCAGATCTTACGCTGTTAGACTTCTCGGGGCCATTCATAAATTACGTCAAACGAATTTCATGATTTTTGGAGTCTCCCCGTCCTGTCACAGGTTGTCTCGTTTGTGTGACCCTGGAGTGACGTCATAAAATCATCAATAAATCAAACTTAGAGTTAGTGAGATTTTGAAGTTTTTCGTTGGAGCTTAGAGTTTTAATACATGTGACGTCACAAAGCTTATGATTCCTCCCCTCCTTGTCACACGATGTTACACTTTGTTGACCCCCTTCTGTGTGAAGTAATTTATGGATGGCCCCTTCTTATGGGAATATGTGAAAAGTATGGCATACAAAACTAAAACTCTAGATTTAGCTGACTTAAGAAGAAGAATAATGCTTGCGATTAGGACTGCCTTCCAACAGATGGTGAATAACGTTAGAAGAGCCAAGATGTTCGAGGGGAGCATTTTAAATATTTTTTGTTTTTGTTTTTACATTATCAAGAACTAAACAGTATTACTTATTAAGTGTTTATTGTGTTGTAGCGAATTTCGTCGATCAGAAGATTTTATTTTCAATTTAAAACATCTTATACGGGTGAGGGTTAAACCGGCTGTTGGCGTGGCGACCGTCAGTCTTCCGTCCGACCTAACATACCTTGGCACACCTTGACTGTAGTAACTAAAAAATGAGATTTTAACGATAAAAATGAAGAAAATTACTGATGACAAATAACAGTTCTCAAAAATAGTGTGTTTTTTAATTTTAGAGGTTACTGTTTTCCTTTGAAATTGTAAGTCACAAATTTACAATGCTTTAGCACTCACATTTAAAATATCAAAGAAAAATATGAAGAAAATGTAGCATATTTATATTAAGTGATATTCAGCAGTAGTAAGTATTTAGTTTTCTTAATAAATTTGAAAACAATAACATGTTTAAATAGACTTTTTAAATGAAGCCCCTAATTTTCATTTTAAATATGGGGATTATAACCGTCAATCGAATGAATTTAAGAGGGATGTAAATTTTTCGTTGCAAGATGTCATTTCATAATCTAAAATTGACGTGTTTTGAAATTTTTAAAAAAATTTGCACAATAATTAAAATAATAAATTTATTTCATTTGGCTGTTCCACACTGTATGAACTGAATCCTATTAAACAATTTTATTCAGATATTTTCCTTTTTTATAGGTAAGCACACTTGGACTTCACTCTTACTCTTTTTTTTTAAATCGTGTGTTAAATAAGGAACATTGGGGTTCGTTTTAATCTTATTTTTATTAACTTGCAAAGGCCATCTGTTATACCTGCATAGTCTACTACAAACATCTGCCATGCATCACTCCATGTTGGTATTTTTTTAGTCATCTTGTTAACCTTATTGATACTGTTACCAATTTCAATATTATCCGTGTACGGTTAAAAACACAAAATATTTATACGATTTTTAGTTCTATCTTGGGTTCGGCGATTAAAACTCTCGATCCAATAACAAAACAATGTTTATTTCAATACAATAAATTCTATTTTCATTAACCACTTAGATATTCACTGAACTGTACAACTTTTACAACTCTATATAACTATTTACATTTAATAATTCGTAAACACATAAGCTAATACTGATTCTTGTTATGATCGTTTCCCCTTTTATTTCTCCCTATCACGATTCTAGATTATTCCACCTGTTTCTCCAAAGTTCGACGCGGATTCGAGAGGTTGCGCGACTTTCCTAGGCCCCGTCGACGGCTACAAAGGAAGCGGTCGAATACGGGCCCTCGACGCTGTCGATCTCTCGGTTGCTGACAGGACCGGATTTGTAACAATATTATGTTCATACAACCTATTCATTTACACGATACTTTGAATAGCGCACGACCTTTGTTATTGTTACTGTTACGCCGGACCTGTCACTCGACCAATAGACCGGAACTCTCTCGAGCGTAATAATTTTATCAAATAGGGTTAAATAAATTGGTTGAACATTAGTTTTACAAAAAGTTCAACCTAGTTCCCAAGTTCAATTCTGAAGCTTTCGCAATGTTAGTTTTTATTAATAAGAGTAGGTTTATTACTGTTTCCGTTTGGAATTAGGATGACAGCTGAATGGTCTGAATCCAAGTCAAAATTCTCTTTCACTTCAACAAATTTGGGAAAAACTTTTCTCGAGATAAGGTTAGGTTAGGTATCATGTGAGTAGGGCATAGGTCGCCTCACCACTGCGACCTTTAGTAGGTCTATTGTAGCTCACCCCTAGAGGTGAAAGTTTTTCGCACAATCCAGCCCTTCTCATGAAGTTCACGGTTGTATGGGGTGAGATTTTCTTTTCTTTTATGGATGGTACAAATTGGTAAAAATTCAGTTCTTTGCATTCTGTCTTTTATTTTTTTTATTTATGGTCCTGCTAGCTTAATAGAGGTGAGTTATGCGGTACAATTTATATCGCTATTTCCCCGTATCTTAATATAAGGCTATTTTATTAATGATTAGTTAAGTTTATTATTTGCTTTACTTCGTACAGGATTATTCATCGTTATTATCGCCTACAGAAAAAAAAGATTTACATAAAAGTTGTGGTTATGACTGAATTTTGTTAAAATGCTATCTATCAAAAAGTACAGCAACGTGCAGATTTCAAGAAATACAAAAAAATACGTAATATTATTCTTAAACTGGATATTTTTCATTTTTTGAAATGATCTTTTTTCCTGATTTCATAAATATACCACATGTTACCCCTACCTTTTACAGTTTTTGAGTTATTAATTATAGAATATCTTATCTATATTATCAATAATAGTCAATAGTGAAAATAATAACTACTGTGAAGTTATTAATAACATAATTTCTTCCGTTATTTAATTTAAATAATCATTATTTGATCCGCGCAATACCAAAGTTCAGATACACGGGTATTACTCACACTTTTTACATGAATCATTAAAACGGTCTGCCAACCAGAATCCAATTTCCTGAATTCCAAACCAGATTGTATAGAAAGTATTAAAATTCTTTCACAAAAGATTATCTTTAACAGTGAATCATCATACACGCTTTGATCCAAACAGTAAAATTTGATATAATATGAACGGGAGAGTTATAAGGCGAGTTTATACAGCAAATAAAACAAAATAAGGAACAAAATAAATCAAAATAAGAAAGATAAACATGCCCAAAACTATGAAAGCGTTTATACAAGAAATAAGATAAAATAAGAATAAAAGGTGGCCAACTTTTATCTCTTTGACTTATTTTATTTTATTTTGTAAAAAAACTGATAATGCGCGTGTCCCAAATCTTTTCTGTTCTAAATGTTCCGAGTTTACAATCCATCTAACCTAACCTAATAATATTATTTGTGGAGGTATTTTTGATTTTCCTTCTATGGCCTGTATATTTATATCTTAAAAGCTTTCATCTGTGTTCAAAAACTTCAGCTACAGAAAAATTGATTTAAAAAACGTTAAACTCTCTGATTTTTTGGCATTTAAGTGCTTCCTCCATTATATGAGCAATTGTGAGCCAAGCGTTTTCTTTCAGTCGGCAGTTCTTGTATTTTCTATCAGTTTTTGCATATAACTAAGAAAAGGTCGATACCTGCTCTATTAGCATGCCATCATCCATTATATTTTTTAAAAGGAAATGGATGGTAGATATATAGTTGGATAATTTTAGATAACGATGAAATTTAAAAAATCCGTATTTGAAATAAAATAAATTAATTTGGAGATTATGTACTGTTATGCACAAAACACAAAAGTCATTGTCAAAAAGGCTGCGATTTCTTTGGTTAATTCTTATTTATTAGTTTATTTTAGTCATCTGTATAAACCAATGTTTTTTGCACTCATATTTTATTTTATGTTATTTCTTATTTTATATTATTTGCTGTATAAACTCGCTTTTTAGTGATTTAATATCTATCATATTTTAATTTTAAATTACGCATCGAATGAATCACATTAGTTTGTTTGTGTATCCAGTTATCGTTTTATAAGTTAAGTATGTTATTTGCATTTAATTTTCAAAAAAAAAACACCAAAATCACAATAGATCTTCCGAATTTCTGATTGGCTACAAAGCAGAAATAATATTTTTGTAGTTATTATATTATGTATTCCAGTTTGTGGCGTCTCTGACTAAATTTCTTTCGTACCGAGATAACAAGAAGAGTAATTCGAAAAATAAAAGGTAACATACTTGTCCAGAAATAAAATCCAGTGTGGATTCTTGTATTGTATCTGTCTGATTTCTTGTCTGGTTTATTTATAGTATGTTTACCGATCGCGAGGAATTCCTTTGAGCTTAATTTTGCTAATCGCCAACTGATTCATTCTTTAATGCTTATTTTAAACATAGTAGAGTTGAATTTTTAATAAAAAAGACATGTCAACAGATCCCACCATTTTCCAAATTCAGCAGATGTGCAGCGCCGAATCATACCGAATTGGGTACCAGAGGCGTATCGTAAATATTTTGTAACGGTTACCAAATATTTATATGTAGAAGAAAATGTATTAAAATTAAAAGTATGTAGTATAAAAAATATGTAGAAATTGATAGTTTTAAGATCATTGGAGATTGCATTTTCGCCAGTTTTTTGCCACCGATAATCTAATTTAAATATTACTTTTCTAAAATTGACTCCCAACCTTCAAAACCCATTTATGCATTGCGTACTTCTTGTAAAACTGCTTTTAAAGTCGGCCTTTACTTCTGTATTCTGATTTCTTTAATTCTTTGTCGTTAGATGTTTTCGGAGATAGAATACAAGGTTGCTTACCTATCTTTACTCTCTCAGCCTCATTTTGGATACTGTAAAACAAATTTCTCGATATTTCTGTTGCAACCAATAATTATCCTTTGACGATCATTTTCAATTGGAACTTGCAAGCCATGTTTGGCCTAATTTTTGATAAATTTAATTACATTAGCAATTACTTTTTTAAATTCCGCAAAGTAGTTCTTTTTATTTTGCGGTCTACCCATTTTAAATAGAAAAATATAACTAACAAAAGACACCCAGAAATCCACGCACTCAAACAACTACTAACAACTAAAAATAAAACTAAATCACACCCAATAACCCTTTCTTCATGATTACATATTCCCGCTTAAAAATATTCGCGCGTACTTCTTTGTTTACCCCTAACTTTGTGAGGAGTAAACATACCACTGAAGTCATCCATATCGATGCTTGGTATTACTATCAGCAATAATCTTTCCTGAGAAAATCACGTGAGGTCCATTGCCAAAAGTGCATCCCAAAAACTTGGTTTTTTGTTTCGTGCCAAGAGCTATTTCACCTCCAGTCAGCTGCTTATGATCTATAAGGCACAGATCCGACCTGTACTGGAGTACTGTTCCCATATTTGGAGTGCAGCACCTAAACATATCCTGAAGCTACTGGATTCTGTCCAAAAAAGGGCAATTCGTCTCGTCGGTGATGCCTCGCTTACAAACTCGCTCACTTGTCTGGAACACCGTAGAAAAGATGGCGATTTGTCTCTATTTTATAGATATTTTCACGGGCGATGCTCTTCTGAAATATCAACAATCGTTCCTCCTTTGGCAGTCTCTTCGAGATTAACCCGTCAAGTTCAGTCTTCACACCCCTTCGTGGTCACTTTGGAGACCTGCAGAACATCACTTTCCAAAGACTCATTCATCCAACGAATTGCGAGGCTTTGGAACTCATTGCCTAGGGAGGTGTTCCCTGAGGCATACAACCTCCAGAAATTTAAGAAGAACACCAACTCCTACCTTCTTTCCCTTGGTTCCCACGATGTTCTCTGAACATTACAGAATATCCCTTTTCGTGGGAACCAGAACATATAAAAAAAAAAAAAAGCAGGGTTATTCGGCAATCGTCGTGAGTTTTTGACATTTATTCCTACTCCGACTGATTTCACCGGAAGCTGTCCTTATCAAGAAAAATTCATCTCTATTAATAATCCATTACAAAGACTTTTTACAAGTCAAATACTTTTTTTATTAAATTTGCAGTGAAAGCTAACAAACACAATTAGATTGAAATAGTAAAATACGTAAAAGAAAATATTCACATTAAACGTGGGTCTTAATTTTTGATAAAAATCAAATAGCAGTATTATTATTAACTTCCCAGTGGAAGTTATAGTAATGGGTCCGATTTTGCGAATCCCGAATTTTAACATATCTCCAGATTTCAAGGTCCCCAGAGTCGAATACAATATTTTTTAAGTTTTTTGTGTGTTCGTATGTGCTTTCGGAATTATTTTTGTCTCGATTATCTCGAGAACAAAAAATGACATCGACGTGGGACCAATTGCATTCGACGAACTGATTAGATTTTTAGCAAAATCGGTTGAGCTGTTTTTTATGGAGAATTAAAAAACTGAAAAAAAGGTAAACTACCTGAATTTTGCAATTTATAAATTATACTATTTTTAATACAGAATTTTAAGATCTTTTAAATAATATGATTATTGCATGTTAGAAATATGTATATAAAAATATGATGACAATATTTCATAAAAAGAGATAGTTAAGAAAACAAAAAAAGGAATTGGAGAATTTTAAACTTGTGTCAGTATTGAGAGAATAGCATTGAAGACGCTATAACAGTGAAAAATTATTGTTAGTAATAATCAAGCATTGTTTATAACAATTGAATATTGTTACCAACAAATAATTATTGATCATAATAATTAAAAAAAAAATTTTTAATTGTTATAAACAATTATTGAAAATAGCTCCCGCTTATGAAATGATGGGAAAAAGTTTGAAAGAATACGGTTGACATAAACAGAATATTGTTAATGACAATTATAATTTGTTATAAACAATTTAAAATATTTTTTTTAATAATTTTAATGATAATAATAATTAATATTATAACAACAAAACATATGTTATTTTTTCATTCTTTCCACTGGGAAGTTAGTCGTGTGGACCTCTCGGGTCGCACCCAGACCGCTGATGTTTTTCGATTATGAAATTTCCTAACCTTTCCAGGCACATTCTTCAACGTTCCAAGTTCCAAATAGTGGCAAACAGGCATAAGAAAAGGACAAATGATAGTTTCACCGGATCCGGATTTTCGATGGGGGTTGAGAAAATGATTTTTTTTGAAACCAAAACTTGTTTTGCTAGCGCACCGGGGTTCATATTAACCCCCCGAGCTTACTAAAGACTTATATTTTATATTTAATTTTCTGCAACTATTACAAAGAATGAAGTACATGAAAACAATAGTACCGACATTACAACCAGAGAATAACAAACCAACGAAAAGCGACAGCTTTGTCGTGTGGATCTCTCGGGTCGCACCCAGACCACTGATATTTTTTTTTTGAATAAATAAAATAATGAAAATATCGAGCCTTCGTATTCAGTGCATAACCAAGTTTGACTTCTTCGGTATTTATGAGTCGAGAGCTACCTATTGATGTATCAGGATATACGACGCCATCTACATTAAATAGGAATTTCAATTCTGTCGTTCAAGCAAATTCCAGAGTTATCATTAAACAGTTTTAGTCGTAGCTAAAGGAGTGAAATTCTTGCACAAGATGTTAACATTTTCTAAAAAGCAATTAATTTGGAATTTTAAACGCGATAAGTGTTGTCACATGCCTATAAAATTTTAAATGTAATTAGAAACATATTTATCAAATTAATGACACCTACAAATTTACGATTTTTCCGCGTCACAATGTTTTAGGTTTCTTATTTTCCTGCATACTTACAAGTAGTTACGCCTTTTTCCCGTAAGGGTAGGCAGAGACCACTTCTTTTAACTTGCTACGGTTCTCACACACGTTTTTCGCTTCTTCTACCTTCATTGGCATTTTTATACAGTTTCTTCAGTTGCTGGTACTCTTGACCTAGCCTTTCTTCGAAACAGAGGCTAGGTTTTCTGTGGAAAGCTAAATAGTTTTTTACTCCTGATCAACTGTTGACGACGTACAAGGCTCAAATCCGACCTCTACTGGAGTATTGCTCGCACATTTGGGGTTCAGCACCAAGGCACTCTCTTCGTCTTCTAGATTCCATTCAGAAAAGAGCCATTCGTTTGATAAACAGCTCAACTCTCACAGATACCCTTCACCCTCTAGAACATAGAAGAAGAGTTGCAGACCAGACATTGCTCTACAGATATTTTGATGGCAGATGCTTCAGAGAAATAAAAACTCTTGTACCACCATTGGCCACATTCGGCCGAAGAACTCGGCACGCAGCACTAAAAGCTCTGCAGTCATATGCTTGTGAGTCTAAGCTGACTTGGGACTGTAAACAGTCCCTGAGACAACTGGCAGCAAACAATCAGGTTACTCTGATGTGGGTTCTAGGTCACAAGGGAGTTAAAGGCAACGAAGAAGCAGATTGCCTTGCCAAAGAAGGGGCAAAGACAAAATTTTCTGTCCCAGAACCCTTCTGTCGACTTTCAAAAGCCCACTTGAAAGAAGAGGTTCGACGTTGGGAAACAGATGAATTGAAATCTCACTGGCATAAAGTGCCAGGTGAAAGGCAAGCGAAAAGGCTAGTAAGTCTTCCGCCAAGGAAAGCTAAACAGCTCGAGTTGGACAAGATAGACTTGAAACTGGTGACGGGATTCCTCACTGGACACTGCCCTCAAAGGTACCACCTGAAAATGATGGGCAAAACAGAGAGTGATAGTTGCCGCTACTGCGAGAACTTCGCTGAAACTGGAGAACATTTGCTTTGCGAATGCCCAGCGCTTTTCTGCAAGAGGCTCAATTTTCTGGAAGGGACCTTCCTAAAGCTCTTTGATATCAGAAACTTATCCCCCAGGAAACTGATAAACTTTACTCGAAGTCTCGGAATCCCGGACCTCGGATTGATTAAGGGTTATACACAAAAGATCTGATAGATCTGATAGGTCGAATACACACTTCTCCAGTTAATAGTTCAGGGGAAGATTAGTATATGGAGAAATATTGGTAAACGCCGCGTGTTCTGGCTTAGAAACCAAAAAGACTGGTTCAATTGTAGCAATTTTCAACTGTTCCGAGCTGCAGTCAATAAGGTCCAGATAGCTGTGATGATAGCGAACCTCCGATAGTAGACGCACTATAAGAATCAATGTATCTCGAAAACGGTTAAAGCATTAAATTTCCTAACAGTGACTTAAAATAGCACCAAATTACTCAGATGTCACTATCATAAGGCTACCCTAGCCTTATTTACGTGTAAAAGTGCTGTTAATGATGATGAGTTAGACGTTATCAAAATGTATTTTTTGCCTTATCAACTTTGATAATCTTTCGAGTGTTTAATTGAAATCCACGCCATAAAAAAATCTGAGTTTCTTTTTACGATGCTGTACAAAACTAGTCATAAAAAAATAAAAGTGTGTTGACTTTTGTTTAATATGGTTGGGCGATTTTTTATAGTGGATCAGTTAAAATTATGCTATTGTAAAGTGGTTTATTTACAGTTATTTAAATAAATTTTTTGATGTACCGTTGTCTAATTATTTTTGCTAATTTTTTTCCAGAAGGAAAATTTTAATGATATCGTCGATGTCAATGACATTTTCGCATAGGTGGTACAAACTTTTTAATTTGTCAATAATGATGTGCAGGTACTTCTACACTGTGCATCCGAATAAAATCGTCCAATAAGAAATCAAATTATCGCCGTTAGATCCATTAATTTTTTTCAGTTGGTAACTTTCAATCAAAAATTTTATAAAATAGATATTGTAGTCAGTGGGTATGATTTTACTATACTTCAAATCCTTTTACAAATGAGAAGAAGGTTTTTTAATTACCAAACCGATTAAAGGCAATAAATAGTTTTTTTTAGTTTTTATGAATTCTCAAACATTTTTGATGAATAAAGTATTAGTTACGAAGGTAATACTCTTTCTATAATCCTTGTGTAATAAAAAATTGTAAAAATTTGTTTTGTTCAAAATAATTCCTTCTATATAAGTTCATGCATCCTGCTGTCGCAACATATGGTCTTGAGACAAAAGCTTTAACCAAGAAGTACACCAATAACCTTAGAACAATGCAAAGGGCCATGGAACTGGCAATGCTTGACGTAAGCTTACGAGATAAAATCCGTAACGAAGAAATAAAAAGAAGAACGAAGGTAGTGGACACAATACAGCGAATCGCTGAGCTTGAGTGGCAATGGGTTGGACATGTTACCAAACTAAGTGGGGACAGATGGTTATAAAGGCTTGTACACCGGAGACCAAGGCAAACAAAGATGAGTGTCGGCAGGCCACAGAAGAGATGGTTGGATGATGTTAAAAAAATAGCAGAAAGAAGATGGTACCATACAGCGAAAGAGAGAACAGCATGGAAACAAATGAAAGAAGCCTTTGTTCGGGAGTGGACAGATAATGGCTGACAAAGAAGTTCATGGTTTGTGTAAGCCATGGTAAAATACTATTCCAACACAGTGTGGAACAACAAAATGAAATGAATTTATTATTTAAATTATTGTGCATATTTTTAACATCCCTACATTAAACCCCCTTCGAGTGACAGTTGTAACCACCAAATTTTTAAATGGGAAATAGGGGCTTGTAATACATCATTTAAAAAATTTCTTTATTGTTTATTCAAAAATGTTATTGTTTTCAAATTTATTGCACAATTTAATATTAAAAAAAGACCTTCAAGAACTGTATGCGGGTGGTAACATACTAAATGAGGTAAAGGCCAAGAGACTACAGTGGGCGGGCCACGTAAGAAGAATGCCGATTAAAAGAATGGTAAAGCTTGTATTGGAAACGGCTCCACAAGGAAAACGTCCTATAGGTCGACCTCGGCTTTGATGGATAGACAAAATCGCAAAAAACCTAAGAGCCATAAATTTACAAGAGGGCCTGGAAATTATGCTGGAAATAAAAAAAAAGGAAAAGTGTGGTGGTGTCGCTGAAAACCCATCAGGGGTTGTAAAGCCAAATATGATGATGACATCAAAAGAAGTCTAATAGCGTGAGATCAGGCGATAATGCTGGCCATTATATCTATCCTCACCTCCCTATCCACCGATACGGAAATATTAAAACGAGGTACTGCTGCTTATTTAGGGTTTGCTGGTTCGGGATAAAAGTTTGACAAAGTTAGCACAACATTATTTTGGAGCATTGTTTAATGATTATCTACATTCAAATGTCCATCAATAAAAGAGGAACCAATGATATGGTTTCTAACTATACCCGCTCAAACATTAACATTTTCAGGGTATCGCGTCATCTAATGAGGTATATCTGTAGGCCAGTAGCGGCAATTTTTACGTTTAACAAGCGAGTTCGTGAAGTGTAAAAGTGCACTCATCAAAAAACAAAACATGTAGTTTTAGTGTGTTGTAGCGACTTTGGTCAATCAGATGATTTCATGTTTTTTAATGTTAATTTTTCAATAAATTTGAAAACAATAACATTTTTGAATGGAAAATAAAGAGACCTTTTAAATGATGTATTACAAGTGGTTTTAACTGTAATAGTAAAGTAGTGGTTTTTAAAAGAGAAGAAAGCATGACAAACTGTGAGGTTCTGATTAAGGGAAAAAGAGTGGAACAAGTAAATGAGTTTTTATACTTAGGTTCAAAGTTTACGAGAGATGAAAAGTATGACAGTGACATTGAGCGAAGGGTGTTGGCAGGAAAACAGATGAATGGGACACTGCATAGCTTTATGAACAGCCAGAAAGTGTCAAAAAAGGCACGTCTGGCTGTGCATAGAGGTGTGTTGGTTCCTACACTTATGATAAAGTTCTTGGGTTCAAAGTTCACTTAGATGAGTGCTGGTCTCCACACTTATGTATGGTAGTGAATGTTGGATTTGTCAAAAGAAGCATGTAAGTAAGATCGATGCTGCGGAGATGAGTAGTTTGAGAAGTATAGCCGGAGTGACTCAGTTGGATAAATTAAAAAATAGTGAGATAAAGGAACGCTGTGGTGTAAAAGAAGATGTGGTTACAAAGATAGATAAAGGAATGCTTAGATGGTTTGGACACTTAAAAAGGATGCATGAAGGAAGATTGACGAAACAAATTTATAAGGCGAGTGTGAATGGACATGTCGGTAGAGGGCGACCTCGGCGAACATATTTTTATCAGATCAACATTGTTTTGAAGAAAGGCCAGGTCAAGGGTACCAACATCCGACGAGTGGGTATGAGAGCACTGATAAAAGTAAAGGAAGCAAAAGATGTGTGTAAGAACCGTAGCAAGTGGAAGGAAGTGGACTCTGTCTACCCCTACGGGAAAAAGACTATATGTATGTATTTAACTGTTACTCGAAGGGAGTTCAATGTAAGGATGCAGAATATTATTTTATAATCTTAAATTCATGTGAATTTTTCTAAAAATATGCACAATAATTAAAATAATGAATTTATTCCATTTGGCTGTTCCACACTGTTTAAAAAGCAATGACACGCAAGTTGCATACGATCATTTTTATAGAGATCGTTGAATTAAATGTTTCTCAGATACTTAAAGACCAGACGTCCTTACACTTATGGTTAGTGGAATCATAAAAATGCTATAAAATTATATAATTGCGATGGTCCAATTACAGAAAGTGGAAAAAAATCTTTAAAAAAAGTAGATATCATTAAATCAGAATTGGGTCTTGGCAATGTTAAACTCTGGCGTAACGTACATGGTTTTGGTGTGGTTAATAAATGCCTAATTTTTGCAATTCTTTTAGAGGGAACATCATATACGAAGGAGAGGTAAAATATCCTTTTTATGCAAAAACTTAAATCCTAAATTTTTTAGGAATACCATGTAACAACATAAATAACTTTCACAAATAATTTTTTTTTATATTTTTCCAATAAAAATAATTCAAACAATTAAATTTATATTGTACACCATTTGTCTTTGACAGATGTGAAACATCGAAACTATTTTTTATAAAAAATATACATGAACATACATACATACAGATAGTTACACCTTTTTCCCGTAGAGTCCACGGGAGAGACCACGGTACTTTCACTTCTTTCACTTTCATCAGCGCTCTCATACATTCTCGTCGGTTGTTGGTACTCTTGACCTGGCCTTTACTTTAAAACAATGTCGATCTAATCAATACACCTTCGTCTAGGTCGACCTCTACCGATTTGCCCATTGGCACACACCTTATAAATCTGTTTCGACAATCTTCTTTCATCCATCCTCTCTACATGTCCAAACCATCTAAGCATTCCTTTATCTATCTTTGTAACCACTTTTTTTTCCACACCACAGCGTTCCCTTATCTCACTTTCTTCACTTTATCCATCAGAGACAGTTTTCTCAGACTATTTACCTCCGAAGCATTGATCCTACTTTTATGATTCTTCTGCCAACTCCAACATTCGCTACCATACATAAGTGTATGGACAAGTACTCCTCATACACAGCCAAACGTGCCTTTTTTGACACGTTCTGGATACTCATAAAGTTAAGCATGAGGCGATGGTTTATTAAAGGAAGTAAATATGGCGTAATCAAAAACAAAATATTCAAATTAAATTAAAAATTTCTTAAAAATTGAGACGGCTGAATTCTTTTAATCAGTTACTTCTGTAATAGTTAATATTCGATGCTGTCTGTGACGGTATTACTATGAAAATTGGTCGATGATAACTGTATGTAAGTGTTGAACACAACATTAACAAGGTATCTTTTTGTTTCGTATCTAGTAGTATAATCTCTTGGATTGTTGTTAATTTGCAGCTGAAAATCTTCTTGAAGGAACGTAATCGATGGCATTGATTCGTTTTTTGCAAAATTTACATTGTAGTCCACAGCTAAAATCAATGGCAATTTCGTGTTTATTGTTTTAAAAAAATCATTGTACCTCTGCGATTGTATGGAAATAGTCTCTTGTGTAAAAATAAAATAACATCGTTCATTTTTTTTTATTAGGTAAAATGTGTGAAATTTACGCAAAAACCATGATCAATTTTTTTTCAACGTTTTCTTCATACCTTTCTTTGATATTTTAAATGTGAGTGCTAAATTATTGTAAATTTGTGACTAACAATTTCAAACGAAATTAATAACCTATAAAAATTTAAAAAAATGCAGTTTTTGACAACTGCCATCAGTCATAATTTTATTCATTTTTCGTTAAAATCCCATTTTTTAGTGAATACTGGTTATTTTTGGTCGGACGGAAGACTGACGGTCACCACGCCAACAGCAGCTTAACTCTCACCCGCGGCATTAGATGTTTCACATCAAAAAATGTAATTTTTAAATTTTTTTTAAACTATTTAATAAAGTATCGTCGTAGATTATCATTTATGGAACAGACTAAAATACTACCAATTTTTTTAACGTTCAATGAAATAACATACCATTTAAATTATGGGGTATTCAAATTTTGTTAGATAATACAACACAAAATCCGGTGCACAACGTGAACAAATTGTTATTATTATAGGAGTATTTAGAAAATCTAGAAAATTTTAGGCTTATGTTTTCACTTGAAAAGGTTGCCATTTTAAATATGAACTTACTTTCGTTTCGAAAAAGAAAAGTTTTTTAATAATATAAAACACAAAATTAAAAATAGTTGCACTGGATTTTATTTGGTAATTACTTTAATTATTTTAAATTTCATTAATTTAAAAAAAATTAAAATTCCACTTGATAAATTTTATAAAACTATTAACGAATTATATTTTTTTTACCAAACACAACTGCTGGCACAAAACTGGCACTATAGTAATTAATAATTTTTCTTCTAGAAAGTATATCAAATATCATGAAAAAAATTACCTAAATTTTAAACAATATTAAAGTGTAAATTTAACTTTCACAGACTGAACAATAATATTGTTACAACCCGGCCATGTTTTATTTATCGGCGTCAGAGAGTCGATCACAATTAGGGTGTATATTAATGAGCCACTTGGTTATGCCGGCCTCCGCGATCCGACTGTCAAATTCTCGAACACTGCGTCTAGCGGTTTCGAAATGATAGAAGGATTGTTCCGGACTCTCGAGAAAAAAGTCGAATAGTGGCGATTACTCTGAAATCATGATTTAGAAATATAAAAAGGACAGCGGTCGTGAAGAAGTCAGTTTAAGTTTTTATGAGTTATGGAATTCCAGATGGTTTTAACCTTTTCGCGAAATGGTCTGGAATTATGATTGAGAAATATAAAAAGCACAGCGGTCGTAAAAAAGGACAGTTTTAAAAAGTGTTTATAAGTTTTGAAATTTAAATAGTTGTAAATGTTGTAATTAGTTGAGAATCTAAGTGATTGGTAAAAGTAAAATTTATTGTGTAAAAGTATTGGAATAAAAATTGTTTTGTTACTGTATCGAGAATTTAAAATTACCAAACCCAAGAAAGAAGAAATATCGTAACAATATAAATTTATTAATAACCCCCCAAAAATTAATTAACACTACAATTATTTAAAACTTTAAAATGTAGCAAATCATAATAAGTAAAGAATTTTCATTTGCTTATCAATATTTTTATTTTTATTGTCTATTTTTTATGATATAAAACAAATAATAGCATATTTAGGTCTGAATTTTTTATAAGATGTTAATTTTTTTTAGATATTAATCGTCTCGAACTGCATCGAAGATGTTTTTAGCTTTGTTGACTTTCATTTTTCACAGTATCACGCGAACAAATGCTGGTAATTTGTTTTGCAAATTAAGCGATGATGTGATACAATATACTAAGAAGCAGCTAAAGTTTTACGTGTATAATATAAATATACAGAGTGTGTTCACAATAAAGCAATAGGTAATACAGTATTAAAATTTTAAGACTTTAAAACTAGTGCTAGTGCCCAAATATCGAAGAGCAGTGCAGGAAGTTCATCCGTTCAGAGGTGGTACAGTTGTTTTAATGGGCGTACAGAATTGTTAGTGCTTAATTGGAACATGACTGCGCAGATTTACGAACAATAAGTTATTAACAATAATATACGTTTGTTTCATGCTGCTATTGGACCAACTTTTTTCTTTTTAGACGATAATGTTCGACCGCATCGTGCAAGAGTAGTCGAAGACGCTGTGGTATCCCGCATTTGGCATTGTCTCCTCTATCGTCCGACCTTAATCCCATCGAGCATGCTTGGGACCAGCTACAAAGAGCTTTGAATTTCCATCAACCAACCCCATAGACACGCTAAGAACTTATTTTTTAATAAAATTAAAATGGTACACAACCTCAAATTGTTGTTTTTGTTGTTTAAAACTGCAAAAGTATTGTGCAAAATAGCAAACAAACATTTACATAAAAGAAGAAACATTCAATTTATAACATATAAACATTTGGTGACCAAAATTCGTAATTTGTTAAAACACAATCTCCGAATTAATGAACTTCGTTAACTTTTGTGGAGCAGTTTTTGGGTATCAATAATTTTATTTTATTTTGTTACTGGCGCTACTGTCGTAATATAGTAGGGATTTTAAAAGTGTGCCTTTCATTAGTAATTTATCTCTCTTCCAACTTTGAACAATTGCAATAAAAAAAATTGTCAGTTGTGGAGACGGCCGATAGAAGTGAAAACTTAGAACTTTTAGTATTAAAATTATCAACATCAATCTGGTTTTCACATGTATTGACACTCCGAACAACAATTATATGCATATTTATATGGTTTTTTATTATTCAAATATATTACGGGCTGTACAAGATAATGACAAAATATAAATACAATTCAGTTGAAATATTTATTAAGTTTATTTATTTTTATATTTATTTAGTACTCACTATTGTACTGCAAAATGATTCTACAATAAAACAATTCAAATAATAATCAAACGAAAATACCATTTCAACAATGCACAGTATATACACATTGAACTTTTCACAGCACACGGCCGCTGCGCGGGCACCAGTCATGAGCATGTCGGTGACGCGAACCCATAATATTTTCCCTTTACCAAATAGTGCCCAACGCAGCTTAAGAAGTTTTCACTTCAATAAGATTTATTATTGCTGCTAAATTGGGCTATTACTTGACAAATAATACCACAAAAGATCACACATTTTATATCCCGGTTACATCCTCTACTTAGGGTTGATACCAGCTTCCTTTTATAAAGGTGCCCTCACTTCCATATGCTACTGATTACTTATTTACAAGTATAATTGAATAGCACTTTAGCGAGTGGGCAGTTACAATTTTAGTCCAATTTCTATAGAAAATTTGGCTTGCTTAATTTTGAAATAAATCGCTGATGCTGCTAATCCTCTTCTGCTAGAACGGATTAAGCCAAGCCCTCTTCTGTTTATTTCAACAATGTCATATTCTAAATTTACAACCAATTGACCGCAATTTTGATGGATTGCAATTGTTGATATTTTTTTTATTACGTTCCAAAGTGGCCTTAACGCCCCTTGATGCGTGGGCACTTCCTATGTATCCCCCTTTTCATGAGTTCATTTAATTAGCTTCCTCCAGAACGATATTTTAATACATTTTTTAAAAAAATCTTTTTGGGTCAACTAGTAACTGTTTAATATCATTAAAGATGTGATGTAGGTATATGCAACTTCTTTACTTACTTACTCCGTAGCTCTACAACCCTTCGTGGGTTTTGGCTAACTTTGCAATTAGTCCCCAAGCTTCTAGGTCCATCATAAGGTCAGTGTACATTTCATAGCCCCTCTTGGCTCTCTGGTATTTGATTTCTTGCACAATATCAGGATCTTTATACAGCTACGTAATACCTCGTTCGTTCTGATCCTATATCTTTGGGAGTTTTTATCTAAAAGTGGACCGTATATTTTCCGTTCAAAGCAGCGAAGTTTGAGCTGGACTGCTTTTGTCATAGTCCAAGTCTCACAGCCATACATCGCTACCGGTCTTATGACTGTTTTGTAGAGTTGTATTTTAGATTTCCTTAATCTGTGTTTCGATCGCAACACTTTATTCAGTGCGTACACATTTGTTTCCATTAATAATTCTGGCCCTTATTTCTTCCTGGATGTTATTATCGTCCGTTAATAATGCCCCTAGATATTTGAAGCTACTGACATTTTCAAAGTTGTATCCTCCCATTGTCACATTTTGGCCCTCTCTGTCTCGTCTTCCACAAGGTTGTCTAGTTACGCACATGTACTTGGTTTTGTTCTCGTTGATATTTAATCCCATTTTCTTAGTCTCCCGTTCAAGTGTGAAGAATTGTTCTTTAACCGATATGGTGTTCTTACCGATTATATCAATGTCATCGGCGAATGCCAATAGGAGGCGTGGGCCATCCACGGAGAACATTTGCATGTTTGTCTTGAAGAGTAGAGGTGATATGGGGTCTCCTTGTTTTAGACCATTGTTGATAGAGAAAGGCTTCGACGTTAATGCTTCTAGGCGAACAAAGCTCCTAGAGTCCTCGACACACACCTTTACCAGT
The DNA here is from genome assembly GCA_950111635.1 of Agelastica alni. Lineage (NCBI taxonomy): Eukaryota > Metazoa > Arthropoda > Insecta > Coleoptera > Chrysomelidae > Agelastica > Agelastica alni. The sequence continues at coordinate 29,461,777 of OX467710.1, read as the reverse complement.
TATTTTGTCTGCTACAGGTTTTTTTTATTAAATCCGATTAAAAACGCTTTAATAAGTATCAATTTGTTAAATCTCGATACACTTTGTAACGTATCATAGCCAGATAATAAATTGTATAGCATAAAGTTGTATATACAGTTGATTAAATTAGATATCACCAGTTTATCAGTAGGTTCATTTTAGATTTAAATTTTGTATAAAGTGGAATTAATGTACATTTACCTAACTAATAAAGATATCGAGATTACTGCAAAATGTTTAATACGTTAAATTGAAAATTAAAATGTGAATTTACTCACGGGTTTTTTTTAAAGGAAGATTTGACTCTATTTTTAAGAGCTACGGGTTCATGAAAGTACTGACGGTATTGCCAGAGACAAGGAATACATAAATTTCTGCTCTTGAGAGCATATTAATCGAGAGAAAGTGTAAATCAGCTAGCTTGAGAAGAGAAAACTAAGAAAAGCTTCGGGGGAGAGAGTGTATTCTGATTGAGGTGAGCAAATGGCAGGAAATGTTACAAAATCGAGGGCTGATCTGCAGTCACAGGTTTTACAGTGCAAGAAACAACTTGATTAGACTGAGTGCACCAATGCTTGCACAGTTGACAGCTTAAACTTTGTTTAATAAAGTTGATTGGCAATTTGACTGAAATTGAAGTCGGATTGACTTGCACTATCAAGTACAACTCTTAGTTAATAAAAGGTGCTGGATGTCTGGGATAACAGATTGACAGAAGCCGAGGAAGAAATCGATGAAGTATAAGAATGAGTAGTGCAAGCGTAAGATAGATTATTATCTGAAGACAGAGGAGCAATGGGTAAATTATAAGATTGAGAGTAACTAGATACACATTCGGCCAAAGAACTCGGCACGCTGATCAGTCTCACCCATTTACTTGACACTACAAGAACCAATCTCCATCAAGAGTCCTTCTTTTACAAGGCTGCTACGGAATGGAACAGGCTTCCAAAATCAGTTTGTGCAGAAAACTATGACCTGCAACTTTTCAAAAGCGGGTCCACAATCATCTCATATCTATAATCCCTCTCCCTCTTCTAATAGTCGCAGTGCGGGCCGTCCGCGGCCCACACGATAGGTCTACCCTTTTTGCGACTATTTCCAGTAAAAAAACTACAAAAACTTCATCAAATTAATTATTAAATTACGTTTTTGCGTGAGTCTCTAGATTCACTTGAAGTATTTCCAGTTTTATTTTATTTATAATTACATTAAATTAAGGCAAACATTCACCAATTGTTTAAAAAACGATAGATAATGCTTATTTTTCATTGCCCTCGCACTCTATACCTAACCAGATAAAACTGCATTTGCATGAAACTAAAGCCTTCGCATCTAAAGGACGTATACAATTTATTCGCCATCATGGAAGGTTAATGCATTCGAAAATGCAGTGGGAAAAAGATAACCCAATTCCTTTAACGTTATTGTCTACGCACGGTAGAAAAAATTCAAAATGACGTGCTGCAAATAATCCTACTACTTGCACATTCGAACGTTAAAATTAAAAAGATTTGAATAAAAAATGTATGCAATAAATTTACCTTGAACCTTCTTACCTTCTGATTTGAATTAATAATTAGTAATAGAATATGGTATCATGATGTATAACACTCTATATGTAAAATTATTATATTTTACAATGATTATCACATAATTTTTGGTCGGCAAGATCTTAATTGACAGGAATTCACTAAGGTACCTACCTACTTTTATATTTCTTCTTCTTCTTCCTTCTTTAATGTAAGCAATTTGCTTGTTTTTCTTCGTATCCTCTGCCGTTCAATTGTTAGAAAGGTTGTCGCTCCATCTCTTGCGGGGTCTTCCAACGCTTCGGCGTCCTAAGGGCGACTTGTCTCTAGTTATTTTGACCATTCTGTCGTCATTCATCCGGTCTATGTTCCACTCTCTTTTTCTTCCCAGTATCCATTCATTGACATTGTCTATTTTACATGTTCTTCTAATGTCCTCGCTTCTCTCCCTGTCAAAAAGTGTTTTTCCAGCGATCCTGCGCACTATTTTCATTTCGGTGGTTTCTAATATTCTGTTTGTGTTCGATGTATCTGTTTCTTACCTCCGCCTTTATGTCACCGTATCCTGATATTTCTATGCCTAGGTATTATAATTTCATCTCCTGTTGTATAATTTTATCATCCATAACCAGTTTGCATCTGATAGGTGTTTTTAAAGTGGTCATGCACTTCGTCTTTGCTGCAGATATCTTCATTTTTAGATTTTTTGCCGTTGTGCTGAATTTGAATAGTAATCTCTGTAGGTCATCTTCGTTTTCTGCAATCAGAACAGCATTATCGGCATAGTTTAGGATTTTGACGTCTTTGTTCTCCATTTTATACCCTTTCAGGTTAAGAGTGCTTTTTATTATTTCGTCCATAACGATGTTGAACAATAAGGGGCTACGGGAATCTCCTTGTCGAATACCACTATTTACAGAAATTTCTTCGGTAGTTGTGCCATTGATTTTGGCTTGTATTTTGTTTCTCTGGTAAATATTTTCGATGGTTTTTATGATGTATGGGATTTGCACTTTTATATTTAATACACAGATTTCTGATTTATGTATGGACATTTAAATGGGTTTGATTACAGAAGTCGTGTCGTGCGCCGTGCATGGGATTCACCTGCCCAGTGTCCTGTTATGGCCGCGATCGCATTTCCAATGGACTCCCTGGATAAAATTAAAACATCATTAGTTTGACATAGATCTAGTTTAGTCCAAATCTGTTTCGATGATTCGTGCATGTGGGTTCATTTTGCCACCTCAAGTTGGCTTTTTGAAGTACTTTGCTGTGCAGAAGAAATAGGCAGTTTGCAATCGGTACTCTTTGCTGAGATGAGACAGATATAGCTGGGAGGGTGGTGCCCTCTCTTGCTAGCTCGTTCGCCTTACAGTTGTCTGGTATATCCTATGTCCGGGTACCCAGACAATGTGAACTCTAAACTTAGATGCTAGCTCATTCAGAGCGGCTCGGCATTGCACCGCTGCCCTAGAGTTCAAGTAGACTGAGTTCAGTGATTTGATAGCAGTATGGATGCACACAAATTAAAAGTTAAACGTCACACAAATACCTTGTGAAAATAGTCCAAATTCACCGAACTAAAAAGTACTACTTAAAGCGGTAACAATGCATTTTGATCGACAAGGCCGCCAACTACGTATATTATTTTAAGACGCATGGAAATGTGTCATGGGCGTACGGAATTTCAATTTATAGTTGATAAATATCGTGTTTTTACAGTTATGATGGTAAACAAGTTTCATTTTGTTATTCCATCATATCTGTAAAAAGTCAGCAGCATAAATTGTTATGGAACGATATGTCTAAATTACTTTAAATAATTTATTCTCCAAAAATTTGCGCAAGCTGTAGGATGTTGGACAAACTGAAAATTTTAATAGGTGGTATCACTATTTTGAAACATCTACGTCATGCATGACGTGCATTAGGTTTTGTTGTGTATTTACTGCAGTCAAAAATTTTAAAACAACTTAAATACCTCCCTGTATTATTTAACTCGGTTGTAAGACCACATATTTGGGGGTGCCTAATTTTATTAAAATTTCAACTCCTCCTCACCAAGTCAAAAAGAATATTTTGAAAATCTCTTAAAGATTTATAACAATTATTTTTGTCAAAATACCTGTAGCACAGGAGGTCATTAAACTCCCCTTCGTACCCTAAAAAAAGCTTTTTAATAAGCGTTTTATGGATTGGAAGCATGATAAATAGTCGCCATGTATGTAACAGTCGTCTTTTTACTTTAGGAAATAGTTCTCTAACGATATTAGCCGAGAATAATAAACTAATGAGAAGCGACAGCTTTGTCGGAACGTTTGATGTTTGTTGGGTCGATTTGCCGTAACCTTTGTACACCTTAAATATATAACACTGCATGACAAAAAAAGATGAGCATCAGAATTGGGTCGGAATGTGATATTCTGCTGAAGTTTAAGTTAAGAGTACAAGGTCAAATTTATAATAAATATTAGGTATGAAGAATGATTTTTGTATATATTGGTTTGTTAGAAAGGGGAGATAAAAAAAGCCAGTATTTTTTGCAATGTAAACCACACTTTTTGGCGTGTTTCTTCAGAAAACGTTCGCTCAAAATAGACTTTAGTCGCTTCTCGTTGGTTTGTTGTTCTCTGATATTAGCATTAAAAAATGTAACCGCTGTAATATTGTGAGCTTTACTTTTATGTTATATTTGAAAAGTTGTTCGCGGCTATATAATTATTTGTAGCATTTAATTTTTTTTTCTCCCCTCATGACATGTCCCAAGTACAGCAGTTTTCTTCTCTTAATTGTCGGAATCACTTCTCTCTCCTTATGCATACGTCTCATCACTTCCACGTTGGTTATTCTCTCTATTCATGAGATCCTCAATATTTTTCGGTATATCCACATCTCAAATGCATCCAGTCTCCTCGTGTCGGTTACCTTCAGCGTCCAGGCCACCATACCATAGTATAGTATAGACAGTACATAGCATCTCATCATCTATTTTTAAATCAAGGTTTAAATCTCGGCAGCAGAAAAGCCTCTTCATTCTTGTAAAGGTGCTTCTCGCCTGTTCTATTCCGACTCGTATTTCTTGGAAGCTGTCATTGTTCTCATTAATAATCGTGCCTGGGTATATGTATTGTCTTACTCTTTCAATAGGCTGGTTCCTCACATATATCTTACGATTGTCTTAAGTTGTTTTTGTTGGCAGCATATATTTTGTTTTGCTTATGTTTAGTAATAGTTCATATTCTTCGCTTACTGTGACCATTCTGTTAATTAGCGTCAGAAGGTCTTCGTGTGTTCCAGCTAAAAGAGCTGTATCGTCAGAATACAGTTGGTGAAGTGAATTTAAAATTGCAGCACCGGGGAGAGGTTAACGATATTTTCTGTAAATCTTTGCCAATAGAAAAGATTTTTAATTATGAAAATGGATAAATCTGATTTTTAATAATTCTCTAAAGAAAAAACCGACTTCAAATTAATTTGCTCTTAAGATTTGAAGAGTTCCGTTACTTTGTAATAGATACCATAATCAGAACCTAACCAAACCAAACTACCCTTGAAGTACATCCTTTCTAATGAAAAAAGAATCATCGAAATCGGTTGGCGAGATATTGAGTTATTCGTCCATTTGTCGCGCACATACTTTATGCAAATTTAAGGCTTATATAGTCTTCTCATGGATGCCATTGTCAGAACTGGACCAAATTGAAATGGGACCACAAGGGAAGCAGTAGCTTTCAAATAAAAAAAGAATCATCAAAATCGGTTCACCCAGTCGAAAGTTCTGAGGTAACAAACAAAAAAAAAAAATACAGTCGAATTGAGAACCTCCTCCTTTTTTGAAGTCGGTTGAAAACCAGCGAATTTCGCCGCATGATACCTATACATATAGGGTCGACTATATATCAGAAAATTGAATTATACCTAATAGATAATCGTGCATAATACCTCTTCGGATGATATACAGATGCTTGTTAAGTAAAATAAAGAATTATTAAATTTATCCACTCGAAGTGACCACCTATGGACCGGTTTCGGGGTGTTGCCCCCTTTAATAATTCTTTCTTATACTTAACAAACATCTGCATTTTACCCAAAATGGGATTATGCACGATTATCTATCAGATATAATTCAATGTTCGTCGAGGCACATTGCCAGGAAAGTAGTTGTTTTCTCATATATAGTCTACCCACGTATTTATAGGTATCATGCGGCAAAATTAGCTGATTTTTAAAAATCAAATTTATAAATTTTCATGCTTATTCGCTGACAAAAATATTATTATAGTTTTCTATAATATTTATACTTTAATAAGATTTTTAATTGACAGATATTTGCTTCTAACCTAAAATTATTAATATTTTGGTTTTTTCCATAATTGTATTAAAAGATAAAAGATCCATTCACATAAGACTAAAAATAAATCAAAACCAAATAAAATTCTAAAAAAACGTAACAAAGAACAAATTTAATAAAGTAATGGTTCAAATATTCCAACCTCTTGTACCAACCACAGCATTTTTCTAATAATCAGATGCAATTTTTGCTCAAAAGTGAATTATTTTTTTCTTTAACTCATGCGAAACAGTAAACTTTTATTGTTCCTCCTGGTTCATGAGTGTAGAGGTGGAACAGGCACTGTAAGTGCCGTTATAATTACATTGCTACTAACATTAAAATTATGTCGTACATGATAGTAAACTGGTATTACTCGGAGGTCACGACGATAATTTGTAATGGCGTAATTACTTTGATTGGAAAATTAATCAGTGGTATGTTCCTGGAAATTCCATTCATACATAATGTTTTCATAATGATCCCCCCCTAATAACTATTATTAATGTTTTTTTAATTAATAATAGAAAGATTACACTATATATATTTTCGTAAAGTAAACTATCTAAGCACAAGCATTTGAACAGAACACATTTACCTGAAAAGCATTGCGGTGAGCACTGACAACGGATTTACAAACAAATTTGGCATATAAAAATAAATTATAGTTTAAAAAAACTAAAAAATACGCTTTAAGAGTTCATCAAAACAAATAATTCTTAACATAAGAGTAAAATTACTGACGAGAAAAGTAATGTCACTGTTCTAAAAGCGTGGGGTGCTTTGTATGCTTTTTTTTTGTACAACAATTGAGCAATAAAGGAACTAATCATTGTGAAGGAAACATATTTTCCATGAAATTTTATGAATCAACCCATTTGCATTTATGACACATTCATCGAAAGATAATAATTTATTATTAAATATTGCATATGCTTCTACCGTAGGAATTTTGACTGTAATATATCTACTGCTCGTAAAATAGCAAAGAACTCTTTAAACCTGCGACAACAGAACGGTGAAGAAAAAATGCATAATGGAAAATGACCTTGAGGATTTTTATAAACACAGGAACAAAATTTTACCTATTAAAAGCTCCTTTGTCTGTATTAATTATTATTACACATTAATGAAGGCTGAGGTCTAAGCCTATGACAGCCTATTTACAAAATCATATATAGGTTAACAAAATATACAATATTAAATAATTAGTAAACGAGATACAAATTAGGACTGTTATAAATGTTCGTCGATTTTATTATTAAATATGTTAACTGAGGATGTTTTACTGTTTCCTCACTTAAATCGTTCCAGAAGTTAAAAACTCGATTGGTGACAAACGTTTGTCTTAATACACATTTAAAATTTTCCTTTTTTAATTTTAGTTCATGACTCGGAGACAGGAGTCAGTATTTAGTAGGAAAATGTCTCTGAGGTTTCCATAATTAAACTTAATCATCCGGAAGGTGAGAATTAGATCTCCACGTAAGCGACGATGGGCAAAGCACGGTAAGTTAGCCGTCTGTAGTCTCTCGGAATAATCTGTTTTGATCTCGAATGAGCACCGTACACAACACTATACCCGCATATTTCAGCAACGGACGAACATACGTTTTGTACAGCTTTATAGAAGATCGACATGAAATCTTTGCGAAAGATTTTTGAAGATGTATCACTGAGTTAGAACGCTTACAAGTTTTTAAGATATGTTCGGACCATGTTAAATCTGATGTGACTGTAACACCTAAATCTACATAAGCTGAAACTGGAGCAAGAAGTTGTCCGTGAAGTGAATACTGCAAGCACGGATAATGTTTGCCAAGGTGTAGAACCACACATTTATTTACATTTAAGGGACGAAACCAGTTACTTACACCACTCACTTATAGAGTCCAGATCAGTCTGTATAGTATTGTGTTCTAGCAAAGGATTACCATAAATTTTGGTATCGTCGGCATAAAAAGCTTTTTTGCACTGAATATAACAAAGTAGGTCACTTGTGTAGGCTACGAAGAGAAGTGGGCCAAGGATTGATCCCTGAGGAACACCACTTATTACTAATTTTTCAGATGCATGAGACTGACCAATCCTGACACGAAATTTTTTATTTGATAGGTAATTTTGAATCCATAGCAGTAGTTTCCCACGAATGCCATATGATTCAAGTTTGTATTGTAACCTTACAAATGAAACTCCATCAAAAGCCTTGGCAAAATATACTTACCTAATTAAAGAATTTTCATCAAAACTTTATAAAATATGTAAGATATATTTGGATCCACCCTGTATGAAAGGAAAGCTTTATGGGTACACGAGCACGTCTGGAGATCAGGTATTAAAGAAAAAGGACAAGAAGGGCTGCGGCTTACGGTGGCGGCAGTCTTCATGAAGGGACAACAATAAGTAGACGCATTTTTGTTATAGAGAGATAGTTTGAATACGCTTTACGATAAATATAGTTTTTGAGTAGAATACGTTTTTATTATTTCTTACAAATAATTTCATAGAACCTGTTTCTGTGTAATATGTTGAAATTCCTTACACCTTTATTATGTTGTAAATAACGAGATATTTTTCTGACAGTTTCAATGCTTGTTTAGCAGGTCGAAACAAGACAATTTTAGACCAGTGCGGCTGTTGGCCATCAGAAACCGATCGATTTCTGCCCGATGAATGGAGTTGGAATCATGTTTATGGCTGTCAGAATAGCTTTTGTTAATAATCTAAATAATTGTCAGTAGTAATAACCCAAAGACATTGATAATTGTCGAAACAATTTTATAACAGATTTCGAAAGCTTGTTGCCTATAAGCAGCTTGAGATAGATGTTATAAAATTTTTGAGCATTCATCAATGTTCGAGGGTTATTCGAATAGAAATTTTTTTGCTGATTATGGAAATAAAATATTTTCTTACATCACAAAAGTCCATAAACGCTTTCCACACAAAATTTTTATTGTTAACAGTATTCTTCGGTATATTCGATGCAATAATTTCATCAATATTATCTTGAGTATCACAACCAAATCGTGACATATTGAAATATTTGAATTGTCAAAATCGAATTAAAAGGAAATGTAGGTATGTATCCATGGCAACATGACATGATTTAGTGAAAAGAACCCATGGGCTCTTTTCAGTATAACTTTGTTTTGATTGGTTGTGTTCAATCAGATGACCACAAATTGACTGATTTTATTGGTTATCAACTTGAGCAAAAAATTTTCATTGTAACCTTTAACTAATCTGACAGGTGTTATATTTGCAACACTAAAATAAACTGAAAATACGATGAGTTTTGATAAAAAAAAATGTGAGTACGACAATTTTAATAACGCCACAACATCTCGTTGATAAAGCTTCTCTCGATTTATTGCCTGCGAAATCATGATTTGTTTCTGCGCTATTAGTTTCAAATTATCACGTTTCGACTGGCTCCAGACATAAAATCTCCCAGTTTCAATTCAGATAATGTGAAAAATATAGTGTGCGGCACGGGATAAAATACGATTTCACCCTACAAGAGATGTCAAAACTCTCCCTCGTCTGAAATCGTCTTTTTTTTATCCCTTGCCACACAATATACTATTTTTAAATTAAAATATTATTCCATTGCTAATACATTGGTAATACTGTTGACTCTGTTGACTTATTTGAAAAATACGATTAATTTTTCATTAACGGAATTGCCATTTAATTACAAAATATTTAACAGTCACGCATACTATACGTACTGGTTATAACTATCAGCTAGGAGTATAAAAACAAAAGAGAAATAATAATTACCTTAGGATGCATTTAGATCAGCGTGGAGTTAAGGAAAAAATTGTTTTTTGCTAAGTTTCTTATTTAACTGAATTGGATCACTAAACCTCTCCGATTAATCGGAAACGTTCTTGAAATGTTCATTGTTGAGCTATAGTCATGTCTTCTTCATGTTTAGTCTTTAGTAAACAAATTTGTGACAAAAATTACTCCTGATGATGGCTTGACGCCGAAAACGTTTGAGAATTGGCTTGTAATAATTAAAAAATTTTGGTCTACTATAATAGCCTTTTTTTAACTATTGATATCTTTTCACTTAAGTCTTTTTGGAAGACATAGTTGTACATCAAAAATAGGATTTGTGAAGTCGTAATAATGTTTATTTGCTCTAGCATGCTTAACTATAGAACCTTAGGGTAGCTCCATCATCCTGGAACCCGAATTTGATAGAATAACACCAATTTTAAACAAAATAATGTACAAACCACTCAATTAAATGTAGTAGGGTTTAATGTTTGTAGTTTACATGTACCTAATCTGATTAAACGTTACTATATCAGATGACATTAATTTATTTTAAAAGTTGTCGATGTATCATTTAAAATATTTTGTTATTTTATTCCAAAAGTAGACTTTATGATATTTGTTGTCACACCTGCATATCTATTGATGAGATATATTCACTAGGTGATTAATTGCACTCTGTAATTAATTAAAAATTGAGGTGTCATCGAATATAGTAACGTTTATTCAGCTTACAAGTAAACTACAAACAAACAAAACGTGCTACAAACTTTTGTAAGATATGTAGTTGGTAAATATAACGTTTATTTTTTCCTAATTTTATACCTATATAGTTATGTTTTCAAATGTTTCCCGGGATCTTGAAAAAAATTTTTTTTTAACGCTACCTATATGAAACTACAAACAATTTTTAATAAATTCCAATGGTTTTTTGCACGATACCACCATCTTTTTGATGATTGTAACACTACATTTAATTGAATGGTTTGAAGATTATTTAGTTCTAAATTGGTATTATTCTATAAAAGTCGAGTTCCAAATTGATGGAACTCCGGAAGGTTGATAATGTTAACTTTTTTGGTTCCTTTGTCATGTTCCGATATCCTTTTGTTTAAATATCTTCCCGTTTGTCCCACATAGCATTTATTACAATTGTTGCAGTTAATTTCTTTAATACAACGATTCAAATCCTAACTAATAAGTTAACTATTATCGGATCACCAAACCTATCAAGTTTAACATTTAAAGTTTAATGGGGGTTGGTTTAGAATTATTGTGATCGCATTAAAGAAGAACCGTTTATATAATCCCAGTAAGTATTCCCAATTTACTAAATATTTACGTTATTTTCAAGCTTAACGGTAAAATACATGCAACCTACCGCATTAACATCTCCAAATTTGCTCGAATTCCTCTCCAATGGCACGTGATTTGACGGGTGGTTATTACCCATTTTAATAAATTCACAGACGAAACAAACGCAGAAAATCACCAAACCGCCCTGTAAACGTCATGCGTTCATTAACAAAATAACACCCTTCACTAAAGAGCAGATGCGATCCGCGCTGCCGGACAGATGCTTGGAATACTGTACGAACCAGCAAAACTATCACTAACGATGCACCCTAGTGTTCGCCTCTCTTCCACTGGTCCACTCGGTGGAGCTTCACAAGAATGCTGTTGTTGCACTCTCGGAGAAGACGATATCCTATATATCGATACGAATCCACAAAAAATAACACTTTAGGTAATCCCTTGCGAGTAGTTCACCTTGAAAACGCCAAAAAAGATGTGAAAATTGTTTAAAACGTGCCTCTTACAATAACGTGAAAAATTTCTTTGTTTCGAGAGAGTTCAATAGTCGATTAGACGGGAGTTATGTTTGAAAATCAGTTCGAGCCGCGGAAAAACGTCTACGATATGCGGGAAAAACGGTGAAACGGAACCGAAAAACGCGTACGAGGAGAGACACCACACGGCCCAACGCGACAGATTCGAAAAACAAACCACCGGACGGTCTCCGGAATGACGGTTAAGGTATGCCGCGTATCCCCACACCAAGCTGTATTAGCGGTTCTGAAAATGTAGGCACAGGTAAACGCACCTACGGCGGTGTTGCCACATCTGGCGAGTATCGACTTCTTCAAAGACTACGAACAATTACAACAATTTCCTGTCGAAGGAAATGTTCGTCTCTCTTTTTCGTCAATATTTTTAACACTACATTTAATCGACCTTTTACACTATAAAAGGTCGAATAAATACTGTGTTTAACCAATCTTTTTTCTGAATGAATTTGACAATTAATATTGGTGGGTAAACATCAAAATAAAAAGCTCGATTTTTAAAATCATGGATAATTTCAAGCTAAAATCAAACATTAAAATGAAAACCTCGATTTTTAAAATCATCGATAATTTGAAGCTAAATTCAAACGTCGAAATTAAATCCTCGATATTTAAAATCATCGATAATTTGGAGCTAAAATCGAAGTACAAACCGAGTTTTGATATCGATAATTGGGTCCTAAAATCAAACATTTTTGCATTAAGATGTTTATTCATTAAAAACATCTATGAAATTAAAATAAAGGAGATAAGTGAGTAATTTTAAAATATTATAAAATGTACCAAAAAAATTTAATTATATGTTGAAATTATATTTTTATTTATCCAATCTGTCAACGATATTATTACGTAACTGTCACATCTAAACTGATTTTGTCGAAATAAAAATAAAAGTGAAACAAAATAGACAGACAGTAAGTGTTAATTAAGTCGTGCTTTGTTTTAAATTTTTTGGCCCCTCTTCCACCTACATTAAGTATAGGTGACTTCCCGTTGTGATGTCACACTCATAAAACAATAATTTTTTCTATGGAATTATGTATACTTTTTTCGAGTAGATCTTTTTTTTCTAAATAAATTTGACAATTAATATTGGTGGGTAAACATCAAAATAAAAAGCTCGATTTTTAAAATCATGGATAATTTGGAGCTAAAAAAAAACATTGTTTAATGTTTAATATCATCGATAATTTGGAGCTAAGTTCAAACATCAAAATGAAAACCTCGATTTTTGATATCCTCGAAAATTTGGTACTAAAATCATACTTCGAAATGAGAAACTGGATTTTTGAAATCATCTATAATTAGGTTCTCTCATAACCTGATATAATAGCACCGTACTCCTAATCTTCTTCTTCTTCTTCTACTTGTTAGAGATATAAATGATCTGTTGATTCCGGGCTTGCCTCTGTAATATTTCCTGAGATGTGGACTGCCAGCTGGGTAGACGGGTCACTGCTGGATTTCCCTCTAGTACAATGCGTGGTAGTCTATCGTCGGTCATTCTCTTCGCGTGGTTATACCATTCTCTTCTCCTCTGCCTTCCCCATCTCACCACATCCTGTACGTCACATTGTGCTCTAATGTCATTGTTTCTTACGTGATCTCTTCTTGTTTTTCCGGCTATTGTTCTCAGTACTGACATTTCGGCGACTCTTAGCATCCTTTTGGTCTTGTTGGTATCCTCTCTCGCTTCTATACCATATGTCATTATTGGCCTGACGCATGTCTTATATATTTTGATTTTACTCTCCTTTCGCATACAAGGATTAGCCCATACAGTTTCCCTTAAACATCCTGATATTATGGCTGATTTGTTAATTTGGTTTCTCAGGTCCTTTACCGAGTCGTGAGCGCTGGACATATCTATGCCCAGGTATCTAAATTGCATGACTTGCTATATGGGTTTATTATCTATTACCAGCTTGCATCTCATTGGCTCATGGTTTTCGTTTTACCTATGGATATACCCATATTGAGTTGCTGACTGATCTGGTAGAACTTAAATAACTGTCTTTGTAGGTCATTCTCACTTTCTGCGAATATTGCAGCGTCATCGGCGTAGCAGACCATGCTATTGTTTATTCTGTATCCCGAATTCATGGTTGTTACTTCTTCTATGATTTTGTCCATTAAGAGGTTGAATAAAAATGGACTAAGGCTATCTCCCTGTCTAATTTCTCCTGGAGTGGTTATGCCATTTGTAATATTCTCTCCAGCTTTGATTTGCGTTCTGTTAGTAGTGTTAAGGTTGTATACCGTTGTTACTATGTTGGCAGGGGCTTCTTTTTCTTTAAGGATTTTTATGACGTCTTCCAGGCGGACTCTGTCAAATGCCTTAGTAAGGTCGACGAAGCAAATACTCCTAATCGAGCTGACTATTTTTCGATCATCGGATATGGCGCGATGTGCATGATGGATAAAGAAACATTTAGACGGCAAAGCTTTGCACGAGGCAGCTACATGCCATAGTACAATTCTATGTGCGATGCGCCGTTATGGACATACCCTAAGACTACTTCGCAAAGTTCAAAATGTGAATTGATGATAAAAAAATTTCAATTTTTTCAAGAATATTTTTTTTATATTAATAGCTCACAAGCTCAATTTGAAAACGTCTATTTTTAGAGAACTTTATAGGTATCGAAGTTATTATTTACAAGAAGGTCAACCCTCATGCACCCTAAACATCTGGCAACTAAGATTTCTAAAACGCTAAACATCAAACAATGAATAACCTCTGTATTTATATAACCGTTTTACAGGGCGTAATAAAAATACAAAGCTGAGTATAGAGGAAGAAAAATATTACATCCCAAAAAAAAATTGTAAGGAAAATTTAAAAAAAAAAGGAGTTAACAAAAAGTTAAGGGACAATATTGCGAGAATATACAGGCAAGAAACTATGTTAAAACAAACAACGCAGAATCAACCGAATTTTTAACTAAAAAAGGAAAAGTCAAGGCGGGAGTACTAAGCCCAATTCTGTTCAACACAATATTAGACGACGTCTAGAAAGAAGTAAAAGAAAAAAAATAAAAAATCTACTAATCGGATACAGAAATATGAAACCAGTATACTTGACAGAATGTGCCTTCGCGGACGATCTAATGATATGCGTGAAAAACGAATTACAACTTAACTTAGAAATATGGAGTACGGCTCTTAAGCACAGAAATCTGAAGGTTAACATAGACAAAACAAAAGTATTATTAATACGTACAGTGCAACAGAAGTAGCTTGGCGGGCGAGAGATCACAAAATCTGCGCACAACAAAAACATTCGAATAACGATTCGATCGGCGACGACGAAATTTTCAGTAATCGTGAGTCTCAAGTACAATCGAAGGAAGAAGTTTACGAATGTGAAGTATATTCAGCCGAATATTTGTTATTTTAGAGGCTAGTCGCCCGCCAAGCTACTTCTATTGCACTGTACAAACAGCCTTATATTTCACATTAAAAGTACAATTGGCAATAACCCGGCACAAACAAAAATAAAGTTAAATGACAGAACAGCAAATAAATAACTTCAAATACCTGAGAGTAACGATAAATAAATTATAGTTTAAAAAACCTAAAAAACACGCTTTTAGACTTAATCAAAGTAAAAAATAATTCTCAACATAGGAATAAAATTACTGACGAGAAAATTAATGTCACTGTTCTAAAAGCGTGGGGTACTTTCATTCCGAAACGCAGAGTTACTTTAAAAATGTCATACAAAACACCCCACGCTTTTAGAACAGTGACATTAATTTCCTCGTCGGTAATTTTATTCCTATGTAAAGAATAATTTTTTACTTTTTATTTTGATTAACTCTAAAAGCGTGTCTTTTAGTTTTTTTAAACTATAATTTATTTTTCGCTTTTTAGTTCGATTTGTTTACTCACTAAAAACATTATGTATTAAATGGTAAAAGCACAAAAAGAATGCATCGGCTGGGAATCGAACCCGGGCTGCCCGCGTGGCAGGCGAGCATTCTACCACTGAACCACCGATGCGATGAACTGTGTTAATATTTGTTCTGCGCGCATGCGTAGTTCACGAACTAGTTTTATCTCTCTTACTCTCATGCAAAGGATTCCTGAAGAAATTGATGAATCCTGGCGAAAGTAATCAGGATAATCGAATTATTGCATTGTCGTCGGTCTTTAAAAGTGTGCAAAGTTTAAATTAAATCTGATCGTTTAAAGTAGGGCAAAATCGAGGCCAAAGAGTCAGTTACAAACAAACATACAAACATACAGGTGAAACTAATATAAGCGTGTTAAAAAGAGACAGAATACGAAATGAGATAATAAGAGAAGAGCTAGAAACGGAATTAGTAAACAGCATAGATAGAAAACAACTAAGATGGTTTGGACAAATGGTAGGGATGGAAAACAACAGACAAACAAAAAAGATGTGGCAAACAAAATACGGCACAAAATGGGAAAGAATGGGCTTATTTTATTTATACATAAGAATTATTATTGCTTTAACACCTTCGGGTAAACAAGGTTATCGATTATATAAGCAAACATTTACGATTTATAATATTCATAATTTTTTGTATTAAACAAGATAGTATAATTTACCAAGTCAAAATAATGAGAAAGCTGTTTATTAGCTTTTGCCCGAAACGATATTTTCAAAGTTATTTTTCTTTGCTAGAATTGTAATTTTTAAACAGTTCATTGTTTATTTTTAGACAAACACATATTATGATCTGATAAGTTGAAAGGGTAGGAATTGACCCCACAGCATCCAGGCCTCATTAAACCCATTTTGCAACCTTCTGGAGGGCTTCCCCCTTAAATTGTCACCATCTTACGTTTTTATCGTAATTTAGAACGTCGCCAATGGGTATTTTAAAGTTGATAAAACTACTGGATAGTCACAGATCATATGTTCCTGTTTACATTCTGAATATAGAAGTGTGTCCTATAATGTTAGCCTTTGTTTGTTTAGTTGGCAGTGATCGGTAAAAATACCTGTGACGAGGCGTAGGTTATCTGTTCATCTATAAGATGTTTTTGGCAGCGCCCTGATCGGGATAATGCAGAAGTTTACTGGCTAGCTTGCAGTTGTTTGTTTCGTCCCATTTTGTTGGAGATTTTTTCGTATTAGTTTTACCACTGTTTATGTTGTTATACTGACAGTAGGGGCAGGTTCAAAAAGTTATTGTACCGCTGCCTTTTGGTCAGCATATCTACGATTTTGTTCCCTTTATAACTGCTGTTGTCTTTGATCCATTTTAGAGTGATTATTTTATAATTGCTTGATACTTTGATCAAGGCTTTATGGCATTCTAGTAACACTTTTCTGCTGTCGGTAAAGGTGCAGATATCTTATCCAAAAAATTTTTGCGGATATCTTACTGCTATGTAGGCAGATGCCATTTGGTTCTGTTCGAACTATACGAGTATGTCTGCCCATAGCCCATTTAGTTTTAAGGTGTAAAAAATAAGAAGTATACTCCGCATACATACAGTGCCTAGTATTTTCGGTTCGTTCATAGTATTTATTGGTGATGTTTACTTTGTATAATGCTGATGTATCATTTTTTTAACTTTGAGACACAATTGCTGTCTTAATCTACATTGCCATTACAGTATGCATGTAATGATGTGGTAATTACACATGGTGGTGCAACTGAAACACCATTTATTTCTTCATTATTGCCTTGTAAAAAATACTGCTATTATGTTCACTGATATTTATTAATTATAAAATAATTGTATGTACTACAATGGCAAATAGAAACACATGAGTTATTAATAAAAGGTTTGTAAATACCTAAATATTTATATACAGGGTGTTAGTAAAGTGCCACAAACTTCAGGGGGTAATTCTGCATGAAAAAATAATGACAGTTTGCTATAGAAACGTATGTCCGCAAATGCTTCGTTTTCAGAGATACGGGTTCTGGTTTAATTTTATTGTATTAGATCTATTAAAGAAATGAAAAATACGCGTTAAGATGTTTTATTTTTTTGCATAAAAGCGGCAACCTATACGAAAAAAAGGCGAGACAAATTTTTTGTCACAAATTTACCGAGAAATTCAAACACGATTTTTAATTTAAAATATTTCAGTGGCGTACTATTTTTTTCTTTAAATAATTGGGATCATTACCCGTATGCGCGCCAATGATGAACACAAAATTCTCAAGTTCATATCAAAAAATGCGCATTAACTACCTCTTAAAACCCACCACATTTCATTTGCATATCTCGACCAGTTTGAGAGCATACGTTTATATAGCAAACTCACTATTTTTTCATGCAGAATCACCCCCTAAAGTTTGTCGCACTTATAGTCCGGGAGATAGCGTTAAATTTTACCGGACCATTTTACTGAGGCTGAATTATCTAGTGAATGTTTTTGTTATGTTTTTGAGAGGAAATTTCCATGTTAGCTGGTCCAGATCCGTGACATAAGATTGTGAAAGGCTGCGGATCTCGCGAGAAAATAACAATTTTCGGAGTATTTTACTGAAGGTCATAATTTGCAGATAGCTGAATGATTGAATTATAATCGTAAAAAAACATGTTAGCTGCATAATTTCTGTGATTTAACTTGTTAGCTGCGCTTATGAATATGTAGGAAAAATGTTAAAAATCGGACTATTTTACCGAGGCTGAAAACTATGTACTGAATGGTAATCAGTTTGAAAATCATAAAAAAATCAAGTTCATTATGCTCAGGTGTGATTAAACCTGTTACCTGCGCTTCCTTTCTGCAGCGAAATACAAAAATAGTAACATTTCAAATATGCCATACATTTTGTGACGAGTGTAGTCCATTGCAGTCATGCATTTTATTATGGAACCAAATACGCACCTAAAGGGGAGATTTTTATACTATGGTATTATGGAACTGTCTATTTATCGCAATATTTTATCAATGAATCGCAGTAGATAATGTTTTTCAAGGTCTGTTGCTTACAGGTACTTGTACATGTAAACTGAAGAAATTTGAGTTAAACTACAGTACCACCCGTAGTAGCATAAAAAACAAGATTAATACAAAAAGGTAAATTTAAACTTGCTTTTTTATTAGTTTGTTATTAATTAATCAGTCGTTCAAAAAGTAAATGTTTTTAGTCTACGATTTTGTTCTCTTTATAATTGCGGTGGTCTTTGATCCATTTTAGAGGGATTATTTTATAATTGCTTGATACTTTGATCAAAGCTTTATGGCATTCTAGTAACACTTGTCTGCTGTCGGTATAGGTGCAGATATCTTTTCCAGATATTTTTTTGCGGATATCTTACTGATATGTAGGCAGATGCCATTTGGTTCAGTTAGAACTATACGAGTATGTCTGCCCATAGCCCGTTTAGTTTTAAGGTGTAAAAATAAGAAGTATACTCCGCATACATACAGTGCCTAGTATCTTTGGTTCGTTTATCGTATTTATTGGTGATGTTTACTTTGTATAGCTTGTAAAAACTAAGCGTGGTGCAATGTTGTCTTTTTTTACTTAGAGCATTGTGAGGAAGGTAAGCGTCTCGTCTCGTATAAATTGTTAAAAAAACAATAATTAATGAAAACGTATTATAATTTTGATTTAACAATGGCACTTAAAAATTTTTGTTCCATCCATTGTGTTATTTATTGTGTTACTTTTGAATCCATTTCAAGCCCCTTGAAGTACAAAATGTGATCGTGCAATACAATTACTAAGATTTTTAAAGGTACGAATTGTATTACATTATTAATTTACATCTTACTCTTTTTGTGATAGTGCTTTACATTCTATCAAAAGATTGTGTAAAAATTCTTTGTCCTTACCGCAGAATCTGCAGAAATAATTTTCTGTTTGTATCTATTAGATCCTAGCAACATTTTTCCACTTGTTTGTATACAGAGAGCACAAAAAAAAATGTATAAATTACACTACAGTTAAACTGATGGCGATGTTTTTAAAATGTAAAGGTACTCATTGTCAGTAATTTAATCTGTAATTTTAATATTTTAATTCTTTTCATAATTTATTTGATGAATATTAAAATAAAATAAAAAATTCATGTATTAATTAAACTTTTTATAATATGGTTATTTTATATCTGTCGGGAAGGTTACTTAATATAAATTATGAAATACTATAATTTGAGAGTACCGAAAACATTATTTAACTGAGACAAACAAGGTAAACAAGATCTTTACTTAAAGAAAATCTAAAATAGACGAACTATACATTATTTACAGGAACTTATCCTGACAAACTATTTTTATAAAAATATTAAGTGTGTCTTGCAGGTGCATTTAATAATTTTAATGAATCATTTGTCATTAAAAACAAGCCGTGTGGTGTCATTGGACACCCGGTAGGAACGAAGTTCCTTACGCTATTCAACAAATACGTAAGTAAATGTTACATAACAATAGATGGGTGAGGTTATTTGAGCCGTGTACCTAACTGATATATTAAAAGGTATTCAGCAAAACCAGTTCACTATTTAAATTTTTTTAAATATTAGCAAACCAACAGAGTTTATTATATAATATATCTATTTATTTTATGTAAATACCGTAAAATAAGTTAACGTTTTTTTAATGCCTAACATTAAATAAAAGAAGGTGACATTAATAAGATATCAATCAATACTACGATTTAACAAACTAAAGCTCAAATAAAATTTTATTTAGTAAAACTACAAGAAATTAAACAGATAAAAGTTTTACCGTGTCAACACATTTCAATTAAAAAAATGGCATAATATATTTACTAAAATTTATAATTTGATAACTATTATTCATTTTAAATTTTAATATTTGCACGTATCATAAACTTATCGCACATTATTATACACTAATTCAAATTACTTTTTTCTTTTTTATGAAAATAGTCGCAAAAAGGGTAGACCTATCGTGTGAGCCGCGGACGGCCCGCACTGCGACTATTAGCAGGGGAAGTGATTATAGAAAGGAAATGATTGTGGACACGCTTTTTAAAAAGTTGCAGGTCATAGTTCTCTGGAAAAACTGATTTTGGAAGCTTATTCCATTCCGTAGCAGCCCTGTAAAAGAAGGATTCTTGATGAAGATTGGTCCTTGTAGTGTCAAGCTTGAGAGTAAATGTGTGAGAATGTGGCCAATGGTGGTACAAGAGTTTTTATTTCTCTGGAGCATCTGCCATGGAAATATCTGTAGAGCAATGACTGGTCTGCAACTCTTCTTCTATGTTCTAGAGGGTGAAGGGTATCTGTGATAGTTGAGCTGTTTATCAAGCGAATGGCTCTTTTCTGAATGGAATCTAGAAGACGAAGAGAATGCCATGGTGCTGAACCCCAAATGTGCGAGCAATACTCCAGTAGAGGTCGGATTTGAGCCTTATACGTCGTTGATCAGGAGTAAAAAACTTTCGGGCTTTCCACAGAAAACCTAGCCTCTGGCTTGCCGACTTTGCGATTTTAGCAACATGGTCATGCCAAGACATATTATTGGACACCGTGACTCCCAAAATCGAGATGAAGTGACTTGGTTCAAGGGTATTTCCGGACATTGTGATAAAATGATTTGAGTAATTCACTTTCTTGGAAAATGTGGCACTTTGTGTTTTTTGGGCGTTGAACTGAACAAGATTGTTGGTTCCCCACTCGACGATTGCTTTAAGATCTCTATTGATGGAATCAACTTAGTTCTGTTTTTAACAAGATATTTTAGCCACAAATAATATCCCCAATAGTTAAAAATAA
Organism: Agelastica alni; assembly: GCA_950111635.1. NCBI lineage: Eukaryota > Metazoa > Arthropoda > Insecta > Coleoptera > Chrysomelidae > Agelastica > Agelastica alni. Next base: position 29,440,565 of record OX467710.1, on the reverse strand, counting down.
ATATTCCAATTATATCCTTAATAAAAAGACATCAAACTCTTTTTTCTTAGTATTTATACAGTATTTAAAATATACCCCAAAAAAAATATAAGAACTTAACTGATGCATAATTAATTTAAACACAAAAATAAATTTTTTGTTGAAAGCAATTCTAAATACACAAATAAATTCGGCAACAATGTCACCAAACAACTTTGAAAATCCAGTTTGTTTTGCAGAATGAATGTAACTTAATAAATACCTATTAAAAACTTAAGTAACTTTCAGTTTTTATCTCTGTTATAAATAGATAGAAAAGATAGTAATAAAGATAATATACCGGGTGGCCCATGTAAGTGTTCACCCCGAAAACATTTTTTCCGAAGGGGGACATTTTTTAATTTCGATTTATGTATATAGGGTCATCCCCTGAACGGGTGACAACCCCTTCAATAATCTCAAATGGCACCTGTTGGTAAAATGAATCGAAAAAGTAATTTCAATTTTTTTTTTAATTAATCAAGTGATCGAAATGTGATCTATTTACTTCCATACAATAATAAAATTCTTTAACCTTTTCACGAACATTCTGAAGCATTTCCAGGATTATTTCACCACACACTCACTATTCGGTTATGAAGGTCTTCTAAAGAAGTATATTTCTTTTTATAAATAACACTTTTTAAATGCCCCTACAAAAAGTCTAATGGTGTTAAATCTGGTAATCTGGGGACCATTCAATGGTACCCCTTCTCCCAATCCAGTGTTCGAGAACATGCTGATTCATAATCTGATCGTCGATTTCCACAATTCAAAGGTAGACTAATTCTTCAAACAAATTAAAATAAGATTCTCCCGTCAAATTACCAGCTAAGAAAAATGCATCAATAATATTATTTTCCAGAAATTGAGCCCATACATTCTACTTTTCTAGATACAGTAAATGCTGCTCTCTCACAATTTAAATCATTTCAATATTTGCAATTATAACAATAATAATATCGTCTTTAATATTTCGTAAAGTAAAAATATAACATAATCGATACTCCATAATTGATGCTCCAGAGAAATAAAAACTCTTGTACCACCATTGGCCACATTCGGCCGAACAACTCGGCACGCTGATCAGTCTCACCCATTTACTCTCAAGATTGACACTACAAGGACCAATCTCCATCAAGAATCCTTCTTCATCAAGAATCCTTCTTTTACAGGGCTGCTACGGAATGGAACAAGCTTCCAAAATCAGTTTTTCCATAGAACTATGACCTGCAACTTTTCAAAAAGCAGGTCTACAATCATTTCCTTTCTATAATCCCTTCCCCTTCTAATAGTCGCAGTGCCGCGGCCATAATAAAAAATACTGCTATTATGTTTAGTGATGTTTATTAATTATAAAATAATTTTATGTACTACGGGTTCTGGTTTAATGTTATTGTATTAGATAGTTCTTGATAATCTATTAAAAAAATGAAAAATACGCGTTAAGATAATTTATTTTTTTGCATAAAAACGGCAACCTTTACGAAAAAAAGGCAAGACAGATTTTTTGTCACAAAATTACGGAGAAATGCAAACACGATTTTTAATTTAAAATATTTCGTGGCGTACTATTTTTTTCTTTAAATAATTGGGATCATTACCCGTATGCGCGCCAATGATGAACACAAAATTCTCAAGTTCATGTCAAAAAATGCGCTTTAACTACCTCTTAAAACCCACCACATTTCATTTGCATATCTCGACCAGTTTGAGAGCATACGTTTATATAGCAAACTCACTATTTTTTCATGCAGAGTCACCCCCTAAAGTTTGTCGCACTTATAGTCCGGGAGATAGCGTTAAATTTTACCGGACCATTTTACTGAGGCTGAATTATCTAGTGAAGGCTTTTGTTATGTTTTTAAAAGGAAATTTCCATGTTAGCTGGTCCAGATCCGTGACATAAGATTGTGAAAGGCTGCGGATCTCGCGAGAAAATAACAATTTTCGGAGTATTTTACTGAAGGTCATAATTTGCAGATAGCTGAATGATTGAATTATAATCGTAAAAAAACATGTTAGCTGCATAATTTCTGTGATTTAACTTGTTAGCTGCGCTTATGAATATGTAGGGAAAATGTTAAAAATCGGACTATTTTACCGAGGCTGAAAACTATGTACTGAATGGTAATCAGTTTGAAAATCATAAAAAAATCAAGTTCAATATGCTCAGGTGTGATTAAACCTGTTACCTGCGCTTCCTTTCTGCAGCGAAATACAAAAATAATAACATTTCAAATATGCCATACATTTTGTGACGAGTGTAGTACATTGCAGTAATGCATTTTATTATGGAACCAAATACGCACCTAGAGGGGAGATTTTTATACTATTATGGAACTGTCTATTTATCGAAATATTTTATCAATAAATCGCAGTAGATAATGTTTTTCAAGGTCTGTTGTTTAAAGGTACTCGTACATGTAAACTGAAGAAATTTGATTTAAACTACAGTACCCGTAGTATCATAAAAAACAAGATTGATACAAAAAGGTAAATTTAAACTTGCTTTTTCATTAGTTTGTTATTAAATCTGTCGTTCAAAAAGTAAATGTTTTCACCGCCACTGGATATTTTTAGTCATTTTTCGTTTTTTATTTTTAATGTGTATACATAATTTTAGAAAAAAAAACCCGGTACAGCCAACCACCAAAACAATGTTTTTATTATACTTGTTTGTACCGAGCCCACCCCAGCCCTCAAAGTTTATTCAAATGCAATTCGCGACAGCTAGTTTAACGAGTGTCAATTAGCTCCATTAACTGACGTTGGCAGAAAAATCATCTCCGTTGTTAATTTTCCGAAAACATTGAAAAATTGAATTTTCATGTACTTTTTTTTTACTTAAAATAGTCGCAAAAAGGGTAGACCTATCGTGTGGGCCGCGGACGGCCCGCACTGCGACTATTAGAAGGGGAAGGGATTATAGAAAGAAAATGATTGTGGACCCACTTTTTGAAAAGTTGCAGGTCATAGTTCTCTGGAAAAACTGATTTTGGAAGCTTGTTCCATTCAGTAGCAGCCCTGTAAAAGAAGGATTCTTGATGAAGATTGGTCCTTGTAGTGTCAATCTTGAGAGTAAATGGGTGAGACTGATCAGCGTGCCGAGTTCTTCAGCCGAATATGGCCAATGGTGGTACAAGAGTTTTTATTTCTCTGGAGCATCTGCCATGGAAATATCTGTAGAGCAATGACTGGTCTGCAAGTCTTCTTCTATGTTCTAGAGCGTAAAGGGTATCTATGTTTAAGTTGAGCTGTTTATCAAGCGAATGGCTCTTTTCTGAAAGGATATATAGAAGACGAAGAGAATGCCTTGGTGCTGAACCCCAAATGTGCGAGCAATACTCCAGTAGAGGTCGGATTTGAGCCTTGTACGTCGTCAACAGTTGATCAGGAATAAAACACTTTCTAGCTTTCCATAAAAAACCTAGCCTCTGGCTTGCCGACTTTGCGATGTTAGCAACATGGTCATGACAAGACATATTATTGGACACCGTGACTACCAAAATCGAGATGGGGACTTGCTTCAAGGGTATTTCCGGAAATTGTGAAGGAATTATTTGAGTAATTTACTTTCTTGGAAAACGTGGCGCTTTGTGTTTTCTGAGCGTTGAACGAACAAGATTGTTGGTTCCCCACTCGACGATTGCTTCAAGGTCTCTATTCCTGCCTGAGTCTATTTGTATCATTCACCGAAAGTGATCGATAGAATGTGAAAGTTGAGACAAGTGAGACTTGATTTTCGAACACGAATATCGCCTGTAATAAAGACTTTTTCGATGTTTGGGATTATTGTGTGACGAGTGTTAGGAAAATGATTCACAATTCGAATTACTGGTAACTTCAGGTGACCAGACGTCCCGCTTTTGGCGGGACAGTCCCGATTTATTACAATTTGTCCCACGTCCCGCGACGTTTTTCAAAAGTCTCGACTTTTAGAATTATAAGAATTATATATAATTTGACAAACTCTTGTGAAGGTTTTTACAATATTTTAAAAAATGACAACAATCTACTGAAACAAATTCACTCAAATAAAAAATATGTCAAGGAATAAAATATACATTTTTTATATTTATAAATTGTACTTATGTTAAAAATAAAAAAATATTACTATATTATTTTTATTCTGTATGAAAATTTTTGTTGATACCCCCCCTTCTTCAGGAAATCTTCTTAAGAAATAATAGATGGAGGTTTTTGTTACATTGTGTAGAAAGAGAAAAAAAATACGTAGAAAAAATGTAATTGTTTATATTTAAACAAGTCGCCGACAAGTGAGTAACTCGTCACAAAAAATTGTTTCGGTTTAGTATGTACTACCATTTTATTATAATTAATTTTGTAACAATATATTGATGCAAGAAAGTCGATAAAATAAATTCAATTTTAGAAATGCTTGTAAACAATAAAAATTATTTCTAAAGCTTTTTAATTTTAAACCTACCCCATTTTTTTTCAGTTAATTGTTCATAGCTTTTGCAATTTTTGCGAGCGGCACTTGAATTTTTTCAAAAATCATCTACACACTATTCCGAATCGAACGACATCTGAACATCGACTTTTGCAGATACTAATTAAAATTGTATGGTGCAAAGCGCAATCGAATCAAACTGTTTAAATTTAACATACCTGCCGTTTTTAAAAATGCAGAGCAAATTGGATCTCTGTTCGCAGATGGATGCACGAGCTTGTTAAAAGTTAAAATGATACGCTTTACTAGCACAAAGTTTGAAAAGTATTAATTTATATTCCACGTTGCTTCGGAGGCAATGAAAATCATTTATTAGGTATTTTTGTTTTTTGAAAAATTTTTATCAAAAATCATAGCTCATAGCTTTGTATTGTCGATTTAAGTATACCCAATCATAACTGACATCAAGTAAAAGGGGATTGACCCAAATTACCGATAGTTCATAGACCAAAAACAAGCAGAGAAAAAAGACGCATTTTCTGGTTAAATCACCTGAGAAAATAGTACAACTGTAGTTCCATTGAGTTGTTTAGAGCTGCAGCATCAAAAGTGAGAAGAGCTATGATGATAGCCAACCTTCTAAGAGGAGATGGCACTTCAAGAAGAAGATAGACCAAAACTTTCAAAGATTAGCCAGGTACCTCTCAGCATAAGTCAAAAACTACCGCCTCCTTTCTTGGAGTTTGTTAAATTGTCTACCCAATTTTCTGGAAACTGTGTACGACTGTGAAGATTGCAACACAGAGTCCAGGAATGTGGCTTTTACTACGAGGTAAACATACTATTGTTCCGCAATCGTGCGCAAATGGTGCTCTGAAATTTGCATTAAAATTGGTTGCGTTGCTGTGGAAACGTATTAATGTTGAATTGTCAAACTTGACGCATATAAATTTAATTGCTGGTGTTTTCGAATACAAACAAATGTAAAATGATAAGTGATGATGAATTTTTCATTTCTGGGACTCCTCCAGAGCTGGTTTAGGCAGTGAATACTGCTTCATTAGAATTATTGCCAAAGATATCAGCGAAAAGTACGAATATTTATATAAACGTTTTATGGACTATCGCAAGAGCAAAAACACGAGTTCTTTCTCAGAAAATGTTGTAATGGCATGCTTCCTAGACCTTTGTTTAAAGATAAAATATTTAACCTTGTGGGCCAATTATTCAATGTTGAAGTCAACCATTGCAATTAAACACAATGTAGATATATCTACATATTCAAAACTTCGTTCTTTATTAAAACGGCAAGCTCAAGGTTATAGGGCAAAGAAATCTAAGATTTTAACGAAGGAAGAAATCGAAAAATTTATCCAAGAAGCTCCAGATAAAGAAAATTTAATAATTAAGGTAATTTACAAGGTTTTAATTTCTATTTAGATTACACATTTATTAATTGTTTAGGTGGCTTTATTATTTTGTATTTCTGGGGCCTGTAGAATGGATGAATTAGATCGAATGACTCTACACAATGTAGAAGACTTAGAATCTAAGCTTTTAATTAACATACCTGATTCAAAGACCAACAAACCAAGAACATTTGTAGTTAATCAGATGTACTTGAATCTTTATCGAAAGTATGTTTCGTTAAGACCAGAAAATATGAACAGTGACCGATTTTTCTTTAAATATCAAAGCGGAAAGGGTTGTAGACAAGTAGTAGGAATACATCAATTTAGAAAAATGCCTAAAATAGTTGCTATTTATTTGAACTTGGAAAACCCGACAGAATCTACTGGTCACTGCTTTCGTCGGTCTTCTGCAACAATATTGGTTGACTCTGGTGCCGACATAACTAGTTTAAAGAGGCATGGCGGATGGAAATCATTAAACGTTGCTGAAGGATATATCGAAGAATCTCTTAACAATAAGGTTGAGGTGGCAAATTAAATTTTCACAGTATGAAATATTCAACAAAATAATCCCACTACCTCGCATTTTCAAAATGTTTCTCATAGTTCTAATAATGTTCCTCCAATTTTTAATAATTGTACTAACTGTCAAATAACTAAATATAACAAACTTATTTTAAAATGTATTCTGCAATGCATTCAGCTTTTCAAAATATAAATTAATTCCTTATAAACAGCTTGTTTTCAATCATTTATGTAGAACACTAACAACTGTAAGGAAATGAATATTTCCTAAGAATTAGGAAATCTTGACTCTTTTTGTCTGGAAAGTCAAAATTTCCTAGCGATTTGCGGAAAAGTATATTTCTGTAAATTGTTTTTTTTTCTATTTTCTAAGGTAATCTAATAGAATTTTAATTGGGATTTAGGTTGGGTTTTTTGCATGAAAAACGTGAAAGATATAATTTTCTATTATAACACTTTATTCTTTCTTACTCTAAAATCTTAAGATATCACAATAAGTGTGTTTTTAATGAGATATTATTTTAATCGTACTTTTCGGGTATACGCTCTGTCACCATAAAATTAGTCTCTAGTTATGCCGGTAATTGGTGGTTTTGGTCGGTTTCCAAGTAAAAAAAGCGTATTTCCCACACGTGCATTCTTCAAAATAATGCGCGTCCATTAACGTGTCATAACAATTAGTATCATAAATTTGTTTAAAGTTTCGTAATTAATTAAATTAAATTAAATGTCTAATCGACGTTTTTAAATGAATCAATACCTCTTTTATACGGCATTTCAACAAATTAATCAAATATTACGCAAGAAATCTGTTTAGTCAGTACTTTTGTAGCACCGTCATCCCACAAACATACTAAACACGCAATTTGCATCTCATACACATATTAAACGATTTCTGAAAATTGAATTAACAGTTAGGTTGTAGGTGCGTAATTTGAAATTCTTTTAATAGAAGTGTAAAATGCCATAACAATCTTTAGCCATTTATGTTTCTTCTATGTATTACCGAATGAAGCAAATTTATCTCTTTGAAAAGCAATCAAAGGGATGAAAATAAATGTAAGCAAAACGAAAGTAATGGTTTTTGAAAGAAAAGAAAGCATGACAAACTGTGAAGTGGAACAAGTAAATGAATTTGTGTACTTGGGTTCAAAGTTTACGAGAGATGGAAAGTATAACATTGAGACATTGAGCGAAGGGTGTTGGCAGGAAAACAAATTAATGGGACACTGCATAGTTTTATGAACAGCCAGAAAGTGTCAAAAAAGGCACGTCTGGCTGTGCATAGAGGTGTGTTGGTTCCTACACTTATGTATGGTAGTGAATTTTGGGTTTGGCAGAAGAAGCATGAAAATAGGATTAATTCTGCGGAGATGAGTAGTCTGAGAAGTATAGCCGGAGTGACTCGGTTGGATAAAGTAAAAAATAATGAGATAAGAGAACGCTGTGGGGTAAAAGATGTGGTTACAAAGATAGATAAAGAAATGCTTAGATAGTTGGGACACGTAGAAAGGATGAAGAAAGATTGACGAAACAAATTTATAAGGTGAGTGTGAATGGACGGAAGTCGGTAGAGGTCGACCTCGACGAACATATCTCGATCAGATCAACATCGTTTTGAAGAAAGGCCAGGTCAAGAGTACCAACAACCGACGAGCATGTATGAGAGCACTGATAAAAGTAGAGGAAGCAAAAGATGTGTGCAAGAACCGTAGCGGAAGTGGAAGGAAGTGGTCTCTGCCTACCCCTACGGGAAAAAGGCGTGACTATATGTATGTATACATGAAAAACAATTAAAATGTCACTAATTATAAATCATATTATGCTTTGAAAAGTCAGCTTTTGAACAAGACTTGTTTCACCACACTCTAAAATCTCGAATTAGTAAGTAAAAGTTAAACTTGACTTTAGTTTATATCGAGCTTAACGCCTTGCACGATGTAAGTTTAGTGTAAATCTTGATTTAACAAAACTAGATTGTAGATTTTAGGGGGGGTCGTGAAGGCTATGCAGCACCTTTACCTATCAGATCTTTTGTGCATGACCCTTAATCTATTCGAGGCGCGGGATTCCGAGACTTCGTACAAAGTTTATCAGTTTCCTGGGGGCTAAGTTCCTAACATCGGAGTTAACAAAACTAAACTGGCGTCATTTTTTTTTAACTCGTTTATTTAACAATATGTGCCTCTTACGGAACAGTAAGTTAAATGTATGACATGTAGGGAGGATTTCCAGTGAAAAATTCACTATAACTAAATGACTTACTAGTGTCTAATACTAATACATAAATATTTATGAATGTTTAAATTCTACGGGAAAGTCGGTTGGTTTGAAACGCTTTAGTCTGTCTACTTCACCATGATTATTTAATAATTCACTAGCAAGCACGTTTGGATGCACACTTAGTCTCTCTTCATACTTGTTGCTGTATTTGCTGATTTCTTCTTTGATGCTGGGAACTTTCAGATCTCTCTCTCTCTCTATTATTCTGTTGGGAACATACCACGGAGCGACTTTGAAAGCGCTGTAGGATTTCTAGGTACGCCTAACAGTTTGTTTTACCACTAACGATTTATCTAATTAATCAATGTTACTTAGTAACGTTAACAGTCTGCTATGTTTGTATTAGAAATAAACTTAACGGTTTATTTATGTTAACAGTCTGATATCTTAATTCGGTTGAAATTACTTTAACAACTTGTTAGCGTGATAGTTGGTAAATAAGACGCACACACCAAAAATGTATTTTATCAATGGGACTATTTATTGTAGAACCTACAATGTAAAATTTAAACGATATTGGTTAAATTAAAAAATATACATATTGAAAACATAAAAAAATCCCCTTCTCATTGTCACCTCTAATTTGGTCCAGTTTGAAAACTGCGAAAAAATTCTCCCATTGTACCGTGCATACCCGGAGAGAGTAAGAGAAACCGTTAAGTCTCCCTTGTATGTAGATGATGGGAAACGACTAGCAGGTTCGTTACAAAAATCGGACTTAAAGTGCAGAGACGGGAAAATGTACATGGAAGCGCTCTGTATAAATGATCCCACGGTCTAACCCCACTAGGTAGAAATTCTAACGGCTACAATACCTGTTGATGAAGGGGGCACAAGCCGTAGGGGCGATCGAGGCATGTTTTAAAATTTTAATTCGAAATGGTTTTTTTTTAAATATATGTATATTTATGATTTGTTAATATAATGTAGTTAACGATTTGTTTTAATTTAATTGATCTTTAGACTTAACATTTACAAAAGGAGAGAAAGTATTTGTGAAGAACAAAACAATATTGGCAAGAGAATAAAGTATTTATTATTATTATTATTATGTTATGAAACACCCATCTAATATTTTTCTTTTTCTTTCTTGATAAATAGCTGTTGTGGATGGCCAGTTAACTTACCTTAGCAATTTATAGAATCTCCAGCTATAAATCACGTTTCTACATGTTTTATACAATATTGTATTTCCAAGAAGAAGTTGGTGTAAAGATACACAAACTGTAAAGTGAGTACCGAGGAAGTAAACACAACTCCTGGACCTTGCTTTAATAGCTCTGTTAACTCACTGCATGTTTAAAAAAAACAGTAATTAGTTCATACAATAACTAGCTCAAAGGTACGAAATAAGTCCAAAATCTATTAAAAAATATGATCAAAATTTATTTAAAAGATATATAAACAAACTATAAGGGTATTGTAATCAATGGTTAACATCTCAACGAAGTTCGAGACATTTTCTGTTGTAACAATCAAGATTGGGTAGTAATCACGAAAATATCATTTTTTGTTGGTAATATTGAATGTGTCTCAGGTTTAAGAACATAAAACATTATTACAGAGGATGGCCAGTTCCCTATACTGCAATGTAATCCTGTCAACTGACGTCACCGCGATACCTTCCGTAGTTCCATCCTGTCCCCCACCTTATTTCTTTTACACATCAACGACCTCTTGAAAACCACCACGAACCCCATTTACAGTTTCGCAGACGATAGCACACTTGTCTCAACTTTCACATCCTATCGATCACTTTCGGTGAATGATACAAATAGACTCAGGCAGGAACAGGTTGATTCCATCAATAGAGATCTTAAAGCAATCGTCGAGTGGGGAACCAACAATCTTGTTCAGTTCAACGCCCAAAAAACACAAAGTGCCACGTTTTCCAAGAAAGTGAATTCCTCAAATCATCCCATCACAATGTCCAGAAATACCCTTGAACCAAGTCCCTCCATCTCGATTTTGGGAGTCACGGTGTCCAATAATATGTCTTGGCATGACCATGTTGCTAACATCGCAAAGTGGGCAAGCCAGAGGCTAGGTTTTCTGTGGAAAGCCAGAAAGTTTTTTACTCCTGATCAACTGTTGACGACGTACAAGGCTCAAATCCGACCTCTACTGGAGTATTGATCGCACATTTGGGGTTCAGCACCAAGGCATTCTCTTCGTCTTCTTGATTCCATTCAGAAAAGAGCCATTCGCTTGATAAACAGCTCAACTCTCACAGATACCCTTCACCCTCTAGAACATAGAAGAATAGTTGCAGACCAGTCATTGCTCTACAGATATTTCCATGGCAGATGCTCCAGAGAAACAAAAACTCTTCTACCACCATTGGCCACATTCGGCCGAACAACTCGGCACGCTGATCAGTCTCACCCATTTACTCTCAAGATTGACACTACAAGGACCAATCTTCATCAAGAATACTTCTTTTACAGGGCTGCTACGGAATGGAATAAGCTTCCAAAATCAGTTTTTCCAGAGAACTATGACCTGCAAATTTTTAAAAAGCGTGTCCACAATCATTTTCTTTCTATAATCCCTTCCCCTTCTAATAGTCGCAGTGCGGGCCGTCCGCGACCCACACGATAGGTCTACCCTTTTTGCGACTATTTTCTTAAAAAAAAGAAAAGAATTCTATTTCGTGATGAAGTTGAACTAATCTAACAAAGCTTTAGTTTAATTCGTCTTCTTTTTAGTCTTGTTTTTTTACTTGCCATTTTGTGGATGCGATTTGCGTTGTGTTATTTAATTTGTGTCTTTGTATTTTTTTTAGGTAAGTATAACTACTTATTTAAATTGGTCAAATGAGAATGTACAATCCTTTATCTACCCCTCTGTTTTAAAATTAACAATTATCAGATTTAATTTCTGAAGGTTGGATACAGAAAATATATTTTGATTTACATAAATGTTAATAGTATTTATTAAACAAATTAATTGTCTGATAAGTACTTTCTTAAAAAAAATAAATGCTTTACACAAAAATTTCCTGCATAGGTAGAAAAATTCAATTGACAATAAATATTCATATTTTCATCGTCAGCTTTTTTACAAGTTATATTTCAAATTATTTATCAACTAACGTAGTTTAATTTCCAGCGTGCTTCATTTAAGGGGCAGTTTTTTTTCAGGTAAAAATCTCCAATTTTCCATGAAGAATGCTTCTTTCTCAGTGTAATCCCAATATATAATAAGAGTTTTTATACTTTATACTAAATAATGACATGAATTCTTAACAATAAAAATGAATATCTATATCTATAATTTGTGAACTCGAAGAATATATGTTTTTGATTATATATAAGGCATCACTGACAGGATGATAAAATCGGCGAATCGGGCCTTCCTCTGTAATATTGTTTAATGTCCTTGTCTCAGGATCAGGATAGACTGTTTCAAGTATCATAAAATAACTTATTTAAATTGATAGTATAAACATACTTTTTCTGTATTTGTTACTGTATTAACTCTAAAAAAAACTATAAGATATTAATTTTTTAATAAATTCGAAATATTAAATACTTAAACCTAATATATCTCATTCTAAAATGTCGTGAAGCCCTTGGAAACAAAATTGAATGCTGACAATGCTATTTCTGTTTGTCGTTCACCTAATGAACGGTTCGATAATTAGACACCAGAGGCCGCACCCTTCGTGATTCTCGTGAATTGTGAATGTACATATAATTTGGGTTGATTGGTTGTTTGTTTAACGAGGTAGAGGGTTTCTGTGTATAAATCATAAAAAATTCCCATTCAATTGTTGGACCCTGTTGAATCATTTGTTGTAAAGTTTACTTTATTTAAATTAAGAAATAGTATGATTTTATAATGACGAATTAATTTAATTCAAATGAGACGAACTCTAAATAAATGCAAAATGGAGAGCTAGACGAAGTCCAGTCGACCAGCACAAAATATAATAGATAATCAAGTAATTAACTACAACACTTTAATTTAAATAGTCCCCACTGCGTCGACATGTGTTTGCGGCGTTAGCAATCAGTATGAAACTGTTAGCGATGGTGTGTACGGCTGACTTATCAGAAAAGAGACTTTGATGTGTGCAAGAGATCAAATATTAATTTCTCTTCTAAAAATAAGTATTGGGTTTATTTTTACCAAAACGGCTTTGAAAATAAAATAAATATTCTAGGAATTAAAAATTATAACATTGACTTCTGAAAAATAAACCAAAAATTTGAACTCTAAAGCATTATTAAACAGCGCCTTATTACATGTGACCAAGGCAAATTGGCAAAGGGCAATTGATCATGTATTAAAAAAGAAGAATACATGTGGAATCTGGACAAAATCTTGGATGTCGATACAACAGTGCCACCATTATTAATTTCAATTTATAATGGTTCAAGTGACGATAGTGATTTAGAGACTTTTACGTTTACTAATCTTCAACTGCTACAGAAGAGTAAGCATCAAAAATGTATCCTCATATTTTGGCAATAAAATTAATGTAAGTACCATAAAATTGTTTTATTTTATTAATAATAATAATAAGGAATTTTATTGAACTGAAATAACTTTAATCCAACAGGCTATTGACCGAAGTCCCTCTGCCTATTGTTAGAAATCATTCATATATATATGACATTATAGACAGTTATACAGATATATTTTGATAAAGGTAAAAAAAAATAAAGCTCTTGTAGTATTTTCTCAAGGGTGGTAGTGCGAGAGTATCGATGTTAGGGTTGTGCTTCAGGGTCTCTTCTCATTGCAAATTTCTCCACAAGTTCGACATTTTTGGCCTTTGAACAGAATCTATGGAAGAGATAATCCAGGCGATCTATAATAGGCATTACATCTGTTAGCTCATATAGGAGAATATTTGGAGGATTGTGCAGGGGATTATTAGGGTGACACCCATTCTTGAGATAGTCCTAAGTGCTGATGTTTCAGCAACTTGCATCCACTTCTTGGCTGTTGCTTTACAGTTGAGGAAGACGATGTGTCCATACTCTATCATCGGTCTACAAATTAGTTTGTAAATACTACTGGCTGTTTTCACATATATACCCTTATTTTGGTATGTGATTTATTATATTTATATTTCAAATATAATATAAAATTTTAATTCTTATTGAAAAGTACAATTATTTTATTTAATAAAATAGGTACATCTTTTTTTACTTTTATATCGTAAGCAACAAAACGTATGAACACCTGATAAAGTTCCTAAATCACCACTGACCCCTTGTAAATTTTGGGTAAAATTTTTGATCTGAAGAGAGTATATCCTAAAATCGCCTAGACTAACCTATTCAAATGTCCTAGCCTAACACCAACAGTACCTGGTGTAGAACTTTGAAAGTGCGGGGACGTATTAGAAAAGACCCGTTATATTTGGTTTGAATAAATATTTTCAATACATACATAGATCGTTAAAATATGTTGGGTTTCATTTTTGCGTTTTTTATTATAATTTCCACAACAGTGATCTGATTATTAAAATTGGCTCTAGGTAGGTGTCAAAATACAATGATTATCACTACTGCACATATATTCCTATAAATAAAAGAGCCAAATTTTATACCAAGTGAAAACCTAAAGGTCGGTGGTAACGAAATAATACTAGTCCACAAATATAAATATTTAGATCATGAAATCCAAATTGTCAGAGATATCTAAACCACTGAACTGCAAAGAAGAATTACCTTGGCATGAGCTGCATATGGAGCTCTATCAGACATCTTTAAGAGCAATATATCAAATCACCCAAAAAAGAAGACCTTCGACCAATGCGTCCTCACAGTCATGACTTACGGTGCTGAAACACTCTCCTTAACGCAGGCCACAGCAACCAAACTTAGAGTAGCCCAAAGAAGAATGGAAAGGTCGCTACTGGGACTGACTCTCAGAGATAGAGTCAGAAATGAGGAAATAAGAAGAAGGACAGGCGTCACGGATGTTATCGAGTGCATAGCATGGCTTAAGTGAAACTGGGCCGGCCTTTTGGCCAGAATGACTGATGGGCGGTGGACCAGAAAAATGATAGTGGAGACCACGAGCTGACAAAAGGAGTAGAGGCAGACCACCAAGCAACTAGCTACAAGAAGCTCAGAACCAACACAACTGGAATAATTTAGGGGAGGCCTATGTTTAACCTTGGACGCAGAAAAGAGCCATTAAAAGATCCATGAACGCCCGTGGGGATTCAACATTTTTAACAGCTCAGTAAAACCATAGATTTTGTTTGGGCCACCTGTGCTGTATATCTTCCATCAAATTTTGTTTTAGTACTTCGTCTCGATCGCGATTCTATTATAGCTCTACCCTCATTATTGCTATTTTTGCAGGATAATAACTTTTTTAATTCAAATGGAACCCACTTTATTTTATCACAAGGGCAAAATTTTAATCTCCACCAAATACCATTATACTTCTCACTACAGCTAACTCTACAATTTTTTACGAAAATACCTCATTTTCAGAATTCGAACTCAGTTTAACAAATTCCATATTTATCAAGTTGTCTACTGTATTTTTTGCATATTTCACCAAATTTCAGAAAGTATCGCATACTTTCGAAGAAATCGAACATGTTACTGTGTTTGTTAGGGATGGTTTTTCAAAGAATTATAAATATTTCATTTACTAAGGGATTATTACCTAGGTCATGAATGAGAGACCTTTAAGAATTTGGGTATTTTTACAGTTAAAATACCAATCTACCTACCGAATTTGAAATATAATATTTTGGATGTCACAGTGTAATTTTAACTCAGTTAGAGGATCGTCTTGTGCGAAAATATTGTAGATATTCTGCTAGTCTTGTAATTCTGTGCTGTTTGAAGTGTATAAAATATCTAAAATGTTGGTTAAACACGTTCCAGAGTTTAAGTTTAATGGAATTAAAGTGTTTTGCAAAGCTTGTGCCAAAATAGTTGTTCGTGAAAAAAAACTCAAAGTGAAAACATCATTGCTTAACGCCAAATTGCAAAAAAGGATCTTCATTATGGGTCGTAGATCTCGTGCGTCCCGTGTGTCTTTCAGATCCATCTCTAGTTTTTCCATAACGGGCATTCAAGCGGGAAATTACGCTTTGAGATGTGCCAAATGCTCGCGCTATATCTGTTTGTCGAGCGCCATTTTCTAGTAGCCAATGACTCGGCATTTATTCGCAGTTTTAATGGGCCTTTTCATGTGATTCATAAACTCAAATCGATACTAACATGTTTTCTTTAGTGTTTGAAACCGATAAAATATAGAACAATAACAAAAAATTTTTTTTAAATGATTCTGTTAAGCTCTTTCTGTGATAAAATAAAAACTTCAGATAATTCAGCGGCATACAATGTGAGTTAAAAATACAATATATCTAATGAATCAACTCATTATTTTTATAATGTAATTTTTTTTATCCCTAATAAATATTTGCTGTTACAAACGATCATTATTACTTACTTATGCCTTTTTTAAGAGTTCTATCATGATTTTTGCATATTTTTATAATTTGGTTTAGGGAGAGAGACTGTTTGAAATTTGTTAACTTCCCAGGAATTGATTTATGATGGTCACGCCACATATACGTAAATATGTCTTTTTTTTTTTCAGTTATTTTCAGAAAAATTAAATGGTATTAGAATCAACTAAAAAGTCAGTACATATTACAGACCCCACTTGAGGCGTATGGGTAAGTGTTGATTTACTGTTTACCACATTTTGGTGGACAATTTTTCAATAAAAGTCCCATATTTCTATCCTCCATAGAATATAATGATAATTTCAGGCGATAATACTTGCCCCACTTGCCCCTATAAAGCGATAATACCAGGGCGCCGTATTTGAACGAACATAATATCATTTTTCGAAGAACTTTACCCTAACGGAGTATTTTCAGCAAACCACATAAAAATGTTAATAACTACAATCGATATAAATTGTGTGTGAAAATGAATGATTGAATAGTTTCACACGATTGGCTAAAGGTATTTATTTCTTAATTTGATTGAACGATACATTACTCAACGTAGGAATGAATCATGTGCCAAAAAATTATTTATCTTACATTTAAAAAAAATTTGAGAATACCAACGCAGTTCGTTCTCGTACAGGTTGTTTAGAAAATCGCAACTTTGTAACCTGAATAGACATACATATACAGGGTTGTCACTTGCCTATTTTTGATTAAATCCTACAGTTCCATTATTAATTGCGTTGTAAATAGTTGTAAATAGTGTTGCATATCTAGTAGTGATAGGATTATTGTTTGGCTTGCATTTCTGTGTGGATGGGGCTGGCTAACAGCACGGACGAGGCGATTGTGGAGCCCGGCCTGGAGAAGATTGTGGGTTGACGTTTATTCCGTGTCATTTCTTGATTTCCGATTTCCGGATGATTCGTTTGGTGTCAGTGGTGGAAGTCAGGTGAGAGTTTTTGGAACGATTTGATATTAACACGTGAGCAGAACTTCTACGGTTTTTTCTTTCATATCTGGCTGTATTTGGGCCATCTTAATTGGATTTTGAAGAAAAACCATTTAATTTTTAACTTGACCATTCTGTCGTGCCTTTGTGGTGGATATTTTGGTTATTGGGGTCGAGTTAAAATGACCGCGTGCGGGATTTGATGGAGGGAAGCCATTGTTAAGTAGCGGTTGCTGTTCCATAATTCAAACCGGCCAGGAGTAGGCCACAGGATTCGTGAATTCGTGTATCCACAGGTTACAAATGATTTATTTTAGAATATTTAAACGACGTGATTTGTTTTTGACACCGCGATTAAGTTTTGTTTTAATTTATTAATATGGTACACTGTTGAAAACTATTTATTGCATTGGACAATATGCCGAGTCTGAACTTTGATTAAAGTAATATTCTCAATAGTTCTTTGTGTCCAAGTAAAAACGTTTATTCATACTTATTTGTAAATATCCTACAATATTGCTCTTTTGAAGGACAGCCATCGTAAAAAGAATTATTTTTAAAATAAGCTCGATTGTTTTAACAGTGTAAATCTTTAAAAATACTACTTGGTGTTTCTGTTTCTTGGATCATCGATGTAACAGTGGCGTCTCAATGAAGTTTTCAATTGGTTACATAGTATTGAGTTTAATTTCATTAACTTATCAGTTATTATGTGCTTGATCCAAGTGTTTTCAATAGTTTAAAAGTAACAAATTATTTTCATTAAATTTGTACCTGCTCCAAGTTGAATCTGAATTTATACATTACTGAATATACTTTATGTAGTTATTGTGAGAGTTTCAAATTATTATTTTTGTTGCAAGTCCATTTATTTTGTATTTTTTTGTTAATCTTTTGCTATTAGGAATTCTATATAAAACCAATTATTTTTGAAATTTTAATTATTGTGAACATTTTTTTTTGTTTTTTGTTGTTGTTTTTAATTCTCTTTTGTACATCATTAGGTTTTTATTATTGTCTGAAAGATTGTTATAATTAATTTAAATATTATTTTAAGAAAAGTGTATTAAATTCGTTTAATCCACTTTACAGAAATACAGAATTTGTTGTAAAAAATCAGAACATCATTTTTACTAAATTAATATATTGCAGGAATTGTAAATATAGTTTTATTTATCTAGTTCACCATAATTGTTTGTTGTTTATCGTGTGGCTCTGCTAGTGCCTACAAGACCTAGGGGTTTCCGGCTTATACCGTCTAAGTCGGTGGCGCGGCTCACTTTTATATTTTTTTTTCTTCTACCCTCTACAGCTGAGCTCGGGCATAATTTGCCAGTAGAGAGACCGCTGGCAGAGTACTCTTTAGAGAACTAAAAGACGTGGCAGAGTGTTTTAAAAAAGGTGACTCCGTCTATAGGATAGGTACAATTCATATGCAAATAGTAGTGTATGTCGTTCATAAATACTTCATTCCAATTCTTGTAATATTCCTTATATTCTTCTTTCATGGGCCCTATCCGGTCTCCCGAACGTTGGCTATCACTCTGGCTAGAGCATTTCGATCTTCCCTACTGAACGAATGTTCTTTAACCATGACTGTTGCCTTCTTCCAGGTCCACGGCGCCCCTCTATTTTCCCCTTCATTATAATTTGGAGTAGTTGATATTTATCTCCTCTTAGTATGTGACCAAGGTATGCAATTTTGCGGCATTTTATGGTGGTCATTAATTGCTTCTCAGTTTTAGGAAAACTGACCTTATTTATTCAGCATAATTGAATTTAATTCTAGCCGTATAAACGTTAGAAGTTTCACTTTTATTATGCGCATATAGTGCACACATCTTTTTTTATTTTACAAAACTAAATCTCGAAAGAAATATTTGATATTAATTAAGGTAAGGCATGTTTATTTCACTCCCTTAAAATATAACAGGAACCTCCTAAATTTTTTCGCATGAATTTAGAAACACCCTGTACGTAAATGTATTTGTTAGTATCTTATCTTTGCCATTTTTAATGAGTGTGTAATGTTAAGTAGCAGTAAATTTTATTCCTTGTCCACCTGTTCAAGACAAATTAAATTATTATGCTAGCTTTTAGACGTTGCCTCACTGTTATATGTGTATATTGGCTGAATATCTATCTCTCTGTATAAAGACCTACGTTCTTTCAGATACATAAAATATTTTTCATTTTTACCATTCTCTTCTCTATTTTTAGTTTATTTTATTGCAAGGAAAGTTTTAAGGAGCTATCGTAAGAGAGCCAAATTAAATCCTGGTGCCCCAATTAAATTTTTACCCAATTCCTTTAGATCAAAGATTGCCATCGATAATTGTTGAAGCCTTCAGATATCATAAATGGAAGGTGGTAACAAGAAGAACAAATTAGTTCAAGAATTTTTTATTTATTGTTGTGAAATCATACAGTAGTTACTGCTCTCGCAAAACCTTAGTATTAATTACGTCGATGTTTTCTGGGCAGCTTGCTGTCAATTAAAAATTAATATATTTTGCAATTTCCACGTTATGTCTATGGCATTATACTCCCCAGAAACCTTGAATATGCGTTTAGGATTTATTAATTAAATTATCACTTTCGCAAACAGTTACAGTAACAATTATTTAATAAATTACTGTAAAATGTCTAGCGCCAAAGACTTACCGAAAGGGGATCACAAGGCCATTTCTTGAATTTTCGAATGCCAGATTCGTTATTCTAATCGAATACATTCTTTAATTAATGCCGAAAAGTTAGCACATGGTTTCTCGTGGCAGAGTAAGTTTTTATTGGCAGAGTAAGCCCAAGCCAAAAAGGGTGCAAAAATCATGAGTGAAATTATTCTGTATAATCATAAAAATATTAAAAATTATTAACTTCCCAGTGAAAGTTATAGTAATGGTTACGATTTTGCGAATCCTGAATTTTGATATGTCTCCACATTTCAAGGTGCCCAGAGTCGACTACAATAGTTGTTTAAGTGGACGTCTGTGTGTGTATGTGCGTTCGGAATTATTTTTCGTCTCGATTATCTCGAGAACAAAAAAGATATCGTCGTGGGACCAATTTCATTCGACACATAATTACGCAACTTAGAACTGATTAGATTGTCAGCAAAATCGGTCAGACTGTTCTTTATGGACAATCAAAAAACTGAAAAAAATGGTTAACTTTCGGAATTATTTTTCGTCTCGATTATCTCGAGAATAAAATATGATATCGACGTGGGACCAATCGCATTCGACGCATAATTACGCAACTTAAAACTGATTAAATTGTCAGCAAAATCGGTCTAGCTGTTTTTTATGGAGAATAAGAAAACTGAAAAAAATGGTAAACTACTTAAATTTTGCAATTTATAAATTATACTATTTTTAATACAAAATTTTAAGATCTTTTGAATAATATGATTATTGCATGCGAGGAATATTTGTATGAAAACTATGATGACAATTTTTTTAATAATAATAATTATAACAAAAAAACATATGGTATTTTTTCATTCTTTCCACTGGGAAGTTAGTCGTGTGGACCTCTCGGGTCGCACCCAGACCACTGATATTATCAGAATAAATCCTTCTTGCAACCAAGGTAAAGTTATGGGGGGGAAAGCTAAGGAAGCAGAAAATTCAAATTTTTAAGCTCAAGAACTTTCTGATATGTGTCAATTTGCATTGAAAATGTACATACCAAAACTATATGAATTTGAGTATCCCAATTTTGCTAAAGCATTACACATTTTTCTTACAGTGACAGTCACCAGTGCTTCTAGTAAAAGATGTTTTTTAAAATTAAAATAAAAAATTATTTAAGACCGACCATGTCCCAAGAAAGATTATCTAATACATACACATACATAAAATCACGCATTTTCCGTAGGGGTAGGCAGAAACCACTTCTTTTAAATTGTTACAGCTCTTACACACGTCTTTCGCTTCTTCTACTTTCATCAGCGCTCTCATACATGTTCATCGGTTGCTGGAACTTTTATCCTTTCATGGGTCTTCCGCTAAACCCAGAGTTCACAAGCATATACTCGAATACGTGTAGGGACCAGCACTCCTCTATTTACAGCCAGTCGTGCATTTTTTTACACGTTTTGGCTGCTCATTAAATTTTACAGGGCTCCATTAATTTGTTTCCTTGTCAACTCCCTTCGCTCAATATCGTAGTCATTTTTTCCGTCTCTTGTAAACTTTAAATCCAAGTATACAAACTCTTTCACTTTTTTCACTCTTTCTCCTTTAATCAGTACCTCGCAGTTTGTCATGCTTTCTTCTCTTTCAAAAACCATTACTTTCGTCTTGCTTACATTCACTTTCATCCCTCTGATTCTTAGGGCATCATGCATATTAACCATCACCTGCAACTTCACCTCAGATGACGCTAGTATGACCTGATCATCGGCGTAAAGGAGTCATTTGACGATCAAATCATTCATTCTCACTCTCACTCTCTTTTAAACAACTGTATAAATAAGTTAAACAGCTATGGTTAAGCAACACAACCCTGTCTCAACACCTTTTTCGATGTTAAACCAGTCCGTGTAAGCTCCGTTTATCCTCGTAAAGTGATTTCAATGCTCGTATTAAGCTACCGCTCACTTCATACAATAGACAAAGTCGACCACAATTCATTCCTCACCACTCTGTCATAGGCCTTCTTCAAGTCTACGAAAGCGCAGTAGACCTTTTGACTTTTAGCCAAGAATTTTTTGGATATACTTTGTAAGGAAAAGATCTAATACTGCCACATTATCCATACGAAGGCTTATTGCAGAATCCATTTTTTTTACAAATATATTCATATTTCGTAACACAAATAGCCAGAAAATTATCTTTCTATTAAAATATTGATGTAAGTAGAGCTTAGAGTCTCACTGTTTTCTTTTATCCATTCCCGTTTCTCTTCTCCCTCTATCGTGGTTTTACGATATCTCTTCCGTCCTTTGTACGTGACTACATTTGACAAAAATATGCCATCCTATGCCTACCGCAATTAAACAATTTAGTAATAAACTATTTTAATAAAATAATGTAAAGTATTTCAACTAAAATATTTTAAGGGATATTTATTCATTTACAATATCCTCTTAGTCCATTGAAAAGTTACATTTGGGGTTATCAGACCATTTTTGTAGATCGTTTTTTAAGGAATAACTTTTATAAGCAACATTTTTTAATTAAGTCAATAGCTACGGTTTTACAGCGCTCCGAAGTGAGTATTATTTTTCAGTACTCTTAACTATACATATATTATGCGTGTGTACTAATAATGTGTCATCAGTTATTTTCCTTTTTTTTTTTTTATTTTGTTATTATAATTTTTTTAATTATTAATTTTGTAATATTATTAATAATTAATTATTGACTCTTTTCCCCACCACCCACGAGGTAGAGTCTGGAGGCGCGTTTTTTTTTACGTGGTTTCCCCAATAGGCATAATCCACGGTGATTTTCTATATTTGAACTATTCCGTCCTTAGTCTTTTCGATGGACCAGGCTTTCGGAATTAAATATCAGTGGGAGAACTGGAGATGGAAGGTTTAGAGGTCTGCACTGGCATCAATAATTTTCCACATTTTTTCCAGCCCCATTCTTCAGGATCATTATTATTACCAAGCCACGACTGGACTGGACTGGACTGGAGAAATATGTAGCACAACTGAAAGATACAAGTTGAACGACAACTTCAACACAATAATATTCTTACAATAAGAGAGGTTAGAAATAATAATAATAGCAGGCAGATGTTCTTTTGTTCCCTCATGGTCACGTGAGTATTTTCTACCTGGACAGTATTCTCAGTAACGGCCATCAAATTTAAAATTATTTTAAAAATCAATAATTGTAAAATTCTGTAATGGAGTGGAAAAGAATCAATAATTAATTATTAATAATATTACAAAATTAATAATTAAAAAAATTATAATAACAAAATAAAAAAAAAAAAAGGAAAATAACTGATGACACATTATTAGTACACACGCATAATATATGTATAGTTAAGAGTACTGAAAAATAATACTCACTTCGGAGCGCTGTAAAACCGTAGCTATTGACTTAATTAAAAAATGTTGCTTATAAAAGTTATTCCTTAAAAAACGATCTACAAAAATGGTCTGATATTATTTTTTCGTAAAATGATAAAAAAAAAAGTTATATCGAAAAATAAAAATTTTTTTCTCGAATTTCCGAACATTTTTGCTTATAACTTTTTTATTAATAATTCTACGACAAAAAGATACCGGACCAAAATTGTAGAGAATTAAATTTGCAACAAAAATGTTGACAAATTTTTTTTATCAGATAAATAGTTTAAGAGATAAATCGAAATAACCATTTCAACCCCTATTTTCAAGATGGCGGCCGTGGGACAAGGGTGGCGACCCCACAAACTTGATTTTAGCTTTACACTGACCCCCCCTACACATCAAAAAAATAAAATTGCGTCCTCTAAAAAATGCAAGGTAAGGCCTAAAAATGTAACATTTCAATGGACTATCTTATTATTATGTAAACTTGATAATTAATCCTTTATAGGTAAAAAAATCTTAGTTTTTATCTTTTGCTAAAAATGGTTTAAAAATTTTATGTCATGTTTTTTATCAATAATCAATATTATCCCGAGTAATATTAAAGCTTTGGCTTTGGACCCCTAAAAAAAATTAAAAACTACCCCTAAAAGTAACTTTTGAAAATATCTTAAAAAGGTAAAAAAAAAAACGGAAAAAATGTAGACATTAAAATTGGCTATAAAATTGGTCTATATCACTTTTGGCATATTTGCAAAAGAAACCGAGATATTTGCAATAAACCAGGTAAATTTGTCGAATCACGGCTCCACCTCTAAAGTGCTCCAAATTTTTTTCTATCGTTTTTTACCACTAGTATTTATGTAGTATCCCAAGTAATATTAAGGAGGCGCATGGCTTTGAACCCCTAAAAAAAATTAGGTTCGTTCTTCACCATCAGGTAATGTTGGTGTTAGGTTAGGACGTTACGTTAGGTAAGACTATTTTTTTTACTTTTACTGCCTCAATTAATACCGATTATTATTAGCCTAACCTAACCTTTTTGATGATAACAGGTCATTTTCATATTTGTCGCTTACGGGGTTTTTATGATGGGGTTATATGGGTTCCCGTCCTTAACTTTATATGGGATACCATTTTTTAACAACAATAATTGTGAGGAAAAATTTTGGAGCCATTTTTTGCAAAAGCTGCGATTGTTAATATTTACCAAAAAAGTTATTATACACATAAATTTTAAATGTTCTTTAACAAAATCCGAATGTTTCCCTCTTTCCACTGCAGCGCTTTTCTCTAGGGGGAGCAAAAATGAAACCTTGCCTTTAGTAGAATATTAGGTACCTAGTTAGGTCCTGTGGTTTCAATATAATATCAATTGATTATTACGACACAATTCAATTTAAAAAAAAATTGTTTTACCAAAAACACCAGCTGTAAGTTGCTATTCAAACTATCAAAATAATTGCGTCATCAAAGTTTTCAAAATCGATATTATCAATCTGTACTTATTCATGCTTTGGTACAACCCACATAAAAATGTACGAAGAGGAGGCTCAGTGTAGGAATATAACACTAAAATGTGAATATTAAATTTTAATCGCATATTTATGTGTTAGTTTAGTTTGGTAATAAAATCTAAAATAATGAACACCTTAAAATATTCAACATGTTTTATAGATTATAAAAACTACAGATATATGTCAAACTCTTAGGATTATCCTGTTTTTTAATGTTTATCAGTCATCAATGTGCTGCAAATTTTCATAGAAACAAAGAATAGGTACTTATATTTTAAAATTTATTTTCCACAATTTTGTTTTAAACCTAAACCCACCTTTAAAAAATAAAATAATTTTAATACAAATAGTTGTCGTGTTAACTAATGGTTAATAAAAACAATTAGCGGAAGCACAAAAGTATAGTATAAGGACCTACCTGGGAGAACAAT
The DNA here is from genome assembly GCA_950111635.1 of Agelastica alni. Taxonomy (NCBI): domain Eukaryota; kingdom Metazoa; phylum Arthropoda; class Insecta; order Coleoptera; family Chrysomelidae; genus Agelastica; species Agelastica alni. Next base: position 29,415,529 of record OX467710.1, on the reverse strand, counting down.
AATTATGGGTATTATCCCTTCAGAAACTTCACTTCGCGATTACAAAATCTCTCCCTTTCATTGAGTTGCCTTTCGTCTTTCGAAAATAATTCCAAAAGAATATTTTTTGACCTTACGACATTCCCACCACCCGTGAAATTTAAATCCGATCAAAGCATTTAGTGTGACGTCTACACAAAACCACGTGGATAGAAAACACCCCTTTGTCTAACCCTTCGCGTCAGACGGAGACGCCACCACTATCTCTAATCAATACACAGCTAAGTTGATACCAGCCCAATTATGACGTGCTAGACGATACGTCTGCATCCCGGCGAACAAAAATGTTTATTACTAACATAAATGAAATACGATTGCTAATATTACAATTTAGCGGATAAAAAGTGCTTGGGCGTCGTAGAAGGTGTCATTTCGCATATTGTACATGGCCTTGTTCCCATAAGAAATATTATTACGATATATACAGTTACCAATTACGTAGCCAAGTTTCTACATAATAATAAAACTAGAACATCCCTTGACTTTATTTATATTTCTAAACTTCCGTCTAGTAGATCTTGTTAGTTGCAAATTAGAGTAACTGTAAATAAGTATACAAGATCGTATTCAATTGATAAATATTAAAAATATAAACACCTGTACTATAACTTACCTATATTTCGCAAGACCGAGTAAATGTCATGACATTTTATCGTTGATATGGTATTTTAGGTTTCGGTCACAATTTTTAGACAACGTTTTTTAGAGAAGCACATAATACTGATCATATAAATACTGTTTTCAAATACTGGCTATTAATTATTTACCGGAAATATTAAAATTTCCGAAGATACAATACCTACTAACGCGATTTAGTGTGAACTAGATACGACATCTTTCCACTTAAGATTTTCCCTATTTTAAAAATATCCCACCGGTTAGTAAAAGATAAACTTATTGCATTGTATAAAGTGTAACAAAGAAAAAAGAAATGACGTAAAGATAATCTTATTTTATCAATGCTGCTGACCGCACGCAGACATTAGGTTTTGTCTATCCTTCTCTTTTACACGCGGTGATTGTTGTGTGGTGATTACCCTTCTGAATACAGAAAATACAATCATTGTATTTATATAAATACAATGAATAAAGTTTTGTGATCACAATACATTTTTTGTCGTTCTTCTTATAACTAGTCTTAGGAAGATACGTATAGCAATTGAATAAATGGTTTTTAAATAAATACAAATAATTTTTATTTAATTATTGTACCTGCTTTATTAATTTAGATTCCAACATTTTAAATTAAAATGTTCAAAACGTTTTGGGAATAGTTTTAAATTTTGTAGAGTGATTATTATATTCTCCGGTAGTTAAGATTTTGCCCTCAATTGTTTTCACTTTTGCCATCTATGAAGTATTTTCTGTATTTCGTATTCTTTCTTTCTGATCATTCAACTAAAACAAATTTAAGTGTTTACGTTTACAGATTTCTGTTTTTTGTATGAAACATATGGCAAATTGACAGTGACATTTGTGACAACGTGAAAAATGACAATGACATGAGTTGTCAACCGCGTCACCTTATAAAGTTCCTAAATATTTTTCGTAATGATTCGTATAGTAAGAAAATTTAAAATTAGGTAGTGATACCTAAAAAGCTGAAAATGAACGGCGAAGATAACCACTGGTCTATCTACTCAGCGTCACAACATTTACCTGCGGTCTTAACTGACCCAAATAAAGGAAAACAGTCCAATTTTTTTACGAAGACTTGGGGAGACGCTTTTGTGGAAAAAACGGTGATAGAAAAAAGCCCCTTTTTACCCGAAATTACCTGGGCTCATTTTGATACTTACTTAAAAAAATATGGAAAGAGATATAAAAGGCATTCAAGACTGAAAGATATTAAATTCGAAAATAATCATACAAAAGTTAAAACCCATACTGTAAATACCAAAGGCATTCCAGAAATATATTTAAATCAAAATCTTAATTTACATGATCCCAAAATATTTCAAGAAGTATTTCAGGTAACAATTAATTATATTTATGGGTACAAGGAACGGAATTATAAATTACATTTTTAATTTAGTTTATAAAATTTTAAATTGTTATTTTATACTCACAACTATAAGCTGTGGAAATATTTATGATATAAAAAAAATATTAATAATTAAATAGAAATATAGGTTTACACTAAGTTTTTGTCCAGAACTCTTTTGATTTCTTTAAATAATAATCAGGGTGTTATACTAAAAAAACAATAGCAAAGTTATAAATACTTATATTTACTAAGAATTTTATCTGAGGATGTTTTGTACAATTTGGAAAAATGTAGTTCAATATTAAGCTATGTTTTGTTTTAATCATAACTTGCAACTTTTCCTAATAATTTGTTGGCCATTGATTTTCATTTAAATACAGGATGTTAAAAAACTTTAATTAAATTTAATCCAATAGGTGTTAAACATTGAATACATTTATGTCTTTATTACCTAATTTCACCTAATTTTTTTGTTAAATTTTTATATTTAAATGTTAATTTCAACAAAAAACTCTCAGGCCCACCACCAGTATTATATAAAATTATCCTATTTACATTGATATTGATTTATTTCTCTAGGTTTTTTAATAAATGTACTACAATTGTAACTTTAAATATAATTTCTGATTGATTAAAATATTTAAAATACATATATGTATGTGTAATTCAATTGTTATCCAAAATCTAAAGTTTTAAAAAAAAAATTAAATAAACACATTGATAGAGGAGTTACACACATAGTTTTAAGTAAATAGACATATTTACAAAGTGAGGTCATTTTTAACTTATCATTAAATATGCCTATTTTAATGATTACCCAGTAAAAAAAAACAATCACTATTATAAATACTCTGATAATATTCATCTTTTCTGTCATTTTACTTAATTTCATTGATGTACTGATAGTTTTTAAAAAGGGATATACAAATATAAATATTTTAAAAATTATCTTAAACAATAAGAATTTGTCCCTACATTGTATTAACTTTATAAATTTATTTTTTAAGACTTCAAAAACTGAACATGAACTTCAAGATGAGCTTAGTTATCACTTGGACGTTGTTGAAGAGCAAATTGCTCAACAAGTATCTCAAAAATCTGGCGCATTTTTTCATGCCATGACGTCACATGATAGTATTATGGAGCAAATGAGTGTTGGCTTGGAAGAAGTAAAAACTTTACGTTCAAAAGTTCAGAGGGTTGGTAACTACTGAAAAATTAACATAAGTGAACTGAACTTTAATTTATGGTTTATTGATTTCGTGCATTTTTTTTAACTGTACCTAACTTGTTTTTAAGGTCGACAAAGCTTTGGCAAGAGATTCCTTGAGGTTGATTGGATTTGCTAGGTCAAAAACTAATCATGTGTCTTTATTAGATAAACTAAAGTTAATGGCAACAGTTTTACAAACTCAACCTACTTTACAATTGTTACTGAGCTCATCAGATTATGTGGGAGCTTTGGAAATGATTTCTGGAACGCAAGAAGTCTTAGCTAAAGAATTAGCCGGAGTAAGTTATATATATTTAAAATAAAACTATTTGTCATTCAGTTGTTTTTACTTAATTTGAATAAAAATAACACTAATGTTATTTTTTATTATTAAGATATAGTTTCATGGATGTGGCTGACATAACTGCGATTGATAAATAATTTTTAATCATTTGTTCGTTCCTAGGTAACAAGTCTAAGACATCTTCCATCTCAACTCAAAGAAATGCAGAAATTGATTGATAAAATGTTAAGTACCGAATTTGAACGGTATGCAGCAGCAGACCTTCACAGGCCTATGGATTTTGAATCTATTGGTGTTTTAGAACCAGAAAGATTGGTTTGTTTAGTTGCTGGTCTTCTCAGACAAAATCATTTGCATTTTTTGGAAGTTTACAAGCAGGTAAATATTGATTATGTCTTAGACTCTGTAATTTATTAGCTCCATTGTCTCCAGTAAAAGTGAGCGGAATGGCATTCCTTGAAAAATGAGCTAAATCAGCAGTAAAACAAAAAACTTATATATTCGTAGCAAAGATTTTTATTATAGATTTATTTCATTTAAGGAAGCAGTGACTGCAGCTCAAGCACTTCTCAAACAACTCATGATTGAACAATTGGCAGATGCAGAAGATGAACTAAATGAAATAACAGGATCGGGAGAAATTGCTCCTAGCATGGATGCTGCACATTGGCTACGAGTTATAAGATCTGCCAGCGAGGCTCTAAGTATAAACAAATATTATTTATAAATCTTATTAGTAAAATTTATTTGTTTTCTTAACGTTCATTTTGCTATTCATACTCTTCTAAAATACCAAAATTATAATTTAAAAAAAAATGCATAAGTTAAATTTAAAATATAACTTGAAAGTTATTATTGTCAAATATTTAATTTGATTACCAACTATTGGGGTTTCTTTTGATGCTGTCGATTAATGCTGGATTTGAGAGTCAAATTCGGTTACGTGATAGAATTTCGACATAAACATTTAGAAAAAATGAAGCGTCACTTGGGTTCTGGCGTCAGCAATAATTGATACGAATATAGTTGATATTACATATTATACAAAAGTTTTAATTCAATTGTCAGGTATTTTACGAAGTGCAATGAGCGAGAAGTAAATAGTAGGTTGTTTTCATTTAGATGACACTGTGTCACAAAATATGGAGATGTTAAATGGAACACAAATTATTTCCTTAAATAAGCGCTAGAGTAATTTTGCATCAGTATTTAATAGCAGAGTTAGTTTTCTATCCGGGTTGAACACCCATGTTTATCGTTGTTGACAGATTAAAATAATATAGTTAAAATAACCAACGAAGATAAACTCTTGTAGAACTCTATTGCTACATTAAAAAGTTAATTAAAATTTTTTTGAGCTGGATGCAAGGGGTACCTTGATTCAATCGGGTTTGCAAATGTAGTTCTTTAAAGAAACTTAGTTGTGCCTAACTATGAGCTGACAACACTGCTGAAAACTAGTCATTTTTAGAATTTTTTACATTTTATTAAAGTTCGACACTGAAAATTACTGATTTAAACCGAATTGGTTACCACCCTACCACACCATTACTTCTTCAACATGATTACATATTCCTGCTTAATAATATACATGTAAACTTCTTTGTTTATTATCAAGTAGGGTTATTTGGCCATCTCATGTTTTTATTTGACGACTGATTTAACCGGAAGTGGACCCTAACAATAATAATTCAACTCTATCTATGTTTAATAAAACATCTTAAACAATTGCGCATTTATTTATGGCAGGTATGCTCTTTCAGGCTGAAGACTTCGCTATCGAATTGGTGCTAGTAAGCTGACTAACAGACCTCTAGCAAACAAAAACATTAGTATAATATTAGACATCCAGGCTACTTTAAAAGCACTGAGCTCCAACAAGATAAATTCTAAACTTAAATGGAATTGCATCGAATCCCTGGAGTATCTTGGTGCGAACAACAGAGTGACCCTGCTGTGGGTACCTGGGCACCGGGGGGTGGAAGGAAACGAAAAAGCAATACCTTTGCAAAACAGGAGGCCAAATTTGCGTTCACTGGACCAGAACCGGTCTTTGAAATCACTACAAGTGCCGCCAAAACAATTATTTTGGACTGGGCTGCGAGAAAAAGACTCACGCACTGGTCTGATCTACACACTCGTAAGGCGTTTTTACCTTAACCCTCGAGACTAACTAAGCTACTAAGCAGATCCTAGAATGAAGCAAGAATGACCTACGAATTCTAACGGGACTGTTTACAGGACACTGTCGTCTAAGATACCACCTCGGAAGGATCGATCTGAATCAACAAATGGACTGTCGGTTTTGCTGCGTGGAAAAAGAAACTGCTGAACATATACTATGTTCATGCCCCGGCCTGGAAGAATAAGGTTCAACATATTTGGTTATACCAACCTACAACCTACTGATTTCAAGAAAATCTCACCACATACAACCATTAACTTTGTGAGAAAGGCTGGATTGTACGGTGAACTGTAACCTCTAGGGGTGAGCCAAAATAGACCTACTAAAGGTCGCAGTGGAGAGGCGACCACGCCCCACTCATATGATACCTAAATAAATATAAGAAATTTTAAACAAAACATTTTTACCATCCTTCAATGAGAAAATATGAAAAGTTTTTCAAAAAACTCATGTGAAAAATAATCACTTTGTGTTTGAATAGTGATGGCAGATTCGTTTTCTTGAACATGAGGTGGAATTTGTGATACTTTAACCTTCTTTATAATGAACAACCATAATTCTTGCTCTCGATTTCGGTCAATATTAAAATTGCTGTAAGCTTTGTAATTCGAAATTTTTTGAAAAACGTGAGCTCATCAATACTATTGTAATAGTATGCTCGAGTGCTTTGGACTTCCATGAATTAATAAATTCAAATATGTAATTAAGATCATCGTCTTTATCTACAATAATCGCTGGTTTAACTTATGGTTAACTTCTATTAAGTAGAACCTGTGCACGACCCTTACACAATTATTCAGGTTTCTTTTGTATCTCCTAGTGTGACATTGTGTCATTAATGAAACGCTCTGTGCCTAAATGGAAAGCACCCTTGTATTAAAACTGACAAACTGATGGCAATTGAACTAAAACTTTTGTTTATTACCGACTATTTTTGAATCATTTCTTCAAATTTTGCCGCTTCATTTTTTTGAGATGGTGTTCTTGTCGAAATTCTATCACGTGACCGCATTGACGCTCAAATCTACTCAACATGAAAAAGCACCCCAAAGCATATATGTCCATATATTATAGTATAATGTTTTATTAATTGTATTATGTAGCAAAAATCATCGAACGAGTCAAAGCGGTTTATGATGTCATCAAAGAAACAGCAGCAGCTAGTGCGGGCATATCTTCCCTTGAATCTGCCCGAAGTATATCATCGACGCCAACCGAAAACTTTCTGACGATTGAAGAACACAACCGAATAGAACTTAAATTACGGGATCTTCTCAGTTCTGTTTGTGATTATTGCAACGAACGTATCGCTTCTCTAGTCAGCACACAATCGGATAAACAATCGGTAACGGCAGCTCAAGTTACGGAACTATCGAATATTGTAGAAGCGTTTACGGAAATGAGTGAACGGACGTGCGGTGGGCGACAGAGCGCGGCCCTTAAGGCAGCCTTTAAAATTCAAGCAGGAAATTATGTGCACAAGTTTCATACGCAACGAAAAAATAAATTGCAAATGCTGCTAGACGCCGAGAGGTGGAAAGTTGTTGAGGTGCCTTCAGAAATCCAAATTTTAGTGGATAAATTATCTTCAGGTATTGATTTGATTTTTGCTCTAAACATTATTTTTCGCATGTATCAAGCAAAAATAATTAAAATATGTAAATATGTTATTCTAAAAGAAAGTCTAAACATAAAATTTTAAAAGTAGTTTACTTTGAAGACATCAAAAGATATAAAAATAAAACTAATTTGTTATGTAAATATTTAAATGGTATTTGTGTTAAAAAATGATGCATAAACCGAAACTGAAGTGAATTCACAACCAAGAGACGTCAAACGGAAACAAATACACGAAGCAGCCACGTTAACACACACACACACAGCCATGGCAAAGCCACACATCCCTGTCTTACACCTTTTTCGATGTTAAACCAATCCGTGTAAGCTCCGTTTATCCTGACACAAGCAGTGGAATCCTCATAAAGTGATTTCAATGCTCGAATTAAACTACTGCTCATCCGATACATAGACAATGTCGACCACAATTCACTCCTCACCACTCTGTCATAGGCCTTTTCCAAGTCTATAAAAGCGTAGTAGACTTTAATAATTTTTAATTTGGCGTTCTCTTAAAATTTGGAAATTCTGGATCATCGTTTACATCTCTAAGCACTCTGATTAATAGTGAGTAACTCGTTTCTAAAAAAATATTAATGCACTTTTCTCCTAATAACATTTCTGTCAAAATCATCTACTGAATAGTGTGATTGCGGTTTTGATTTGTTCTTGGTTCTGAAAATTCATATTTTGTTTTATATTATTGCAGTATTCTGTAGACACTATGAACGCTAACTCCACTTTTATTTGCCACTTTCTTTAAAATCTCTCTGCTGGATTATCTTGTGTCTCATGTTTATACATATTAAGAATTATCTCCTTGGTTTTGACATAAAAATGAGATTTTTAGGTATTTTCTTAGAAAACAAATTTCGTTTTCGTGCATTCGTCAGCTGTGTTTGTTAGTACACATACAATAATAATACACATAATAATAATGATTGGAAATCCAAACTACAACCAGACCTGCCGGAAATGCAACTCTGCTTACTCTTGGTTGTAAATATACTTTAGATATTTTATTATTAAATTTTTTGATTATTTATTTAACCCAACATATTCAGTTTTTTATTATGTTTGATTTAAAGTTGGTTGTTAATATGGAGGGTAGAGATATCGAGAACAATCTCTGAGTTAAAAAAAATGTCCCTAAAAGTGTATTGAATTAAGAGGACAGAATACAGTTTTTAAAAAGATTTGAGAAAAAGGACAAAGTATGTTGTGCATTTTTTATTTCCTTTTTACTATTACGTTAAACTTTTTTACTGCATAATTGTTTTATTTAAAAATTATTTTGATCTATTTCTCTTTGACATAATTTACGTCGTCTAAAACAGCCAAGTTCAGACCTAACCTCACATCTACCAGCGCCGCCTTTATAAACTATATTTTGGTGGACATGTTTTTAATAAAAATCCTCTATAAGATTTTTTTCCTTATCAGTACCCTCCATAGATAAATTAATAAGGCCATGTTTATACAAGAAATGTTATATAATAGGTGAACCAATAAAGTCGCTACCATCTTCTCCTACCGAAGACGACGTCACTACAAATCGCTATAATATCAAACCATGTCCATATTTAAAACTTGGTTCTCAAAATTACTATACCGTTGGTGCTCTTCTAATCCTGATTCGTTTGATTAGCGAATACTGTGTCTGCTCGTACGATCTGCAACTATTGGCTCCTGTGGTAGCCAGAAACTTGACGGAGCTGCTCAAAACATTTAATTCCCGATCTTGTCAACTTGTCTTAGGCGCCGGAGCTTTGAGAACTGCGGGTCTGAAAACTATAACCTCAACTAATTTAGCTCTAGCGTCTAGATCTCTTCAGTTCTTAATATGGATGATACCGTTACTTAGAGCACATTTTAAATCTCTAACCAATGAAACGTTAAATAGTTTTGATATTGTCGAAAAAGATATTGGACATCATATTAGACAACTAGAGACGAAGGTTTTTTCTATAATGAATACGTTGTTGGGAGATCAGTTGAATGAATGGGATGCCAAACCACCAGTACCTTCCAAGCAATTTAGAAATATATCGAGGCATTTGACCAAGTTACATGAGGCTGTGAGCGCTGTATTACCAGAAGATCAGGTAAGAATGATTATATAGAATTAAATTAGTAATTGAAGCACTTGTTTGACCAAATCAACTTTATATTATCGAATGTTTGATTTTTGAAAGTTGTTCATCTATTTCTAGAAGAAAAATGTAAAATGAACTTATTAAAAAAAAAGTTCCAAACGAATGATATTTTTTAAAGTCTGTGCCTGGATGGCAAAATGTATTAAGTCACTTTTTAAATTTTACATGACAGCAATTTTAAGATTTAAAAACCTTCTCAATAGGGAAAAACCACGAAGTGGGCGACATTTATTATTGATTGTATGAACTTCTCGGGGTGTGAGCAACAAACTTACCTCCATTTGTTTATATGGGTGAAAAGTAAACTTTATATACTATTTTGAGCAATTCAAGCATTGAAAGTGTTATATTTAAACGATATTTTGTGAAGAATTGGTGTTAATAATCCACAACATCCGAAAATGCAAAGAATTAAAAAAGGTGATATGGAGAAAAAATCACTAAAAATATGCTCTGTACTAAAATGCTCTACATATGGCTATTCGATTAAATCATTACAGAAATTTCCTTCAAATTCTAAGGCAGCTCAGAAATGGAAGATCATAAATATAGCGAAACCAATCTCAAAGTTTATGTTTGTTTGCAGCAAGCACTTTGTGAAAGATGATTTTTTCAGTGATAAGTTTGATATTCTCCTAAACCTGCTTTACAGGAACATTCACAAACCCACGTCTCATCTAGGTTAATGGTGATTTTATGAGGGGATTGTAGAATTGTAGAGGATCTCAGGCATGAACTGTTTATGATTTTTTTCATCAAGACCGTCAGTTCCACATCAAATAATGTGGCCAGCCTTAAAAACCTCTTCACCTTCCTTAATTGGTCTAACACGTTCACCCACATAATACAATATGTCCGAAATTGATATTTCGACTTTCATTGACATTGCAACAAGAATTCCAGGGACAACAGAACTTAAAAACTTCGAAAACAAACCAAAATTGATACCTGGACACACCTGGTCTTTACTGGAATTTAACAAGAATCCAGCGACTATAAAACTGAAACGTCTAATAAAAAAACTTGCTGGAAGTAAATGGGGCGCTAAACCTCAAGTCCTGAGAACATCTGCACAAGCACTTTGCTTCTCTATAGGAGAGTATGCTGCCCCAGTATGGTGCCGATTCAAACATGCAAAACGGTTGCTCTTAATTAAACCTGTAGAATTATTACTGGGTGCATGAAAGCTACTCCCCTGCAAAAACTCTATGGAGCGGCAGGTTTCTCAACACCAACCGAACGAAGAAAAGGTATTAAACATGTTGAGAAGTTTAAGCAAGTGTTTGATGAGCGCCATATCCTACACGGAAATCAAGAACCAATGAGGAGACTAAAATCTAGAAATAGTTTCCTTCAGTCTGCTCCACTGGACCCACCAGATAATTTTCCACAGTCGGAACTTCCCTCATCAGGCTCTACCCTGGATTGAAAAACTTGGAAAACATTAAACCGAATAAGAATAGGAGTAGCACCGGTGAAAACGAATATGATCAGATGGGGGATAAAGGAAGACCAATCAAACCTTTGCGACTGTGGCAAAGTACAAGATGAGGACCATATCCTGAGATGCATACTGTGCCCTGCGACGTGTTCGTTATTAACGTAGTCCGCTACTGGGCTGAACAATTTTAGAAGATTCGGGCTCGAAAAAGTAAGTAAATACTGAAACATCGAAAACACACCTTAAATCTAGCTTTAATCCAATAGTTTAACACAAAAAATCAACTCAAATCTCTGAGATAACTAAAATTCCGTTCAATAAAAACTTTGGTTTAACAAGTGATCAAATGAGAGAATATTTGTTGTTCACACCTTGATCCGACATTTTGTCATTGACAGCGCCATCTCGCGTTACGTGATTTTTCCTTATTACACTAAGTACTTAATCTTTATACTTTATAAATTATCAAAGTTTATGAATACTATTATTATGCTTTGTTCCACAGCATTATAAGAAACGGAATTATTTCTTGGGAAGGTGCTTTTAAGAATAATCTCCAATTATTACAAAGGCTTCAGAATAGAATACTGAACATTTATTTATTTTTAATAATCCTCCAACTCTTAAACAGCAGTTTTCTATAGAATCACCAACATTTCACTATAGTACTTTAAACTCTCTCTACTTAAACTCTGCTAGTAGAACGAGATTTAAATTTATTCACTTATCAAAAAAAACATCAGCTAAAATACATATTATAAAACAATAACCCTCGTAAGGATTGGTACATTGCAATATCATTTGCATTTTTATTGATTAAATAAATAAAAAGTCATAAAAAAGTTGTTTTGTATTAGTAAATTTAAGATTTAACATATTTTTTAACTGTTTTATGTTTCGGACAATGCAAGATATATTTTTTTCAAAACCCTTTAATCTAATTAATAATTTAAAGGTTACGGACATTTACGAGGTGATTCATAAAAATTTCAAAAATCGCATCAGGGATCAGTTGACGAAAATGAATATTCAAAACAACGGTGGGCCTCAACATGGCGTCGTAACCACAGAAATAATGTTTTACCTTGAAACTATGAAAACCTTGAAAGTATTACCCGAAAAATATCTGTCAAATAGTGCCATGGACGACATTTGGATGAGGTAGGATAGCATCGAAAGATTTTCATAAAATCCGAGAATAAATATGTTAAGCAAGATAAAAAAGAAGAAACGGTAGAAGATAAGATGATTTGGAAAAGAGAGTACGTACGAAGATTTTTCGGTTGTTTCAGACATACAACAATAATAACAACAATAATATTTAAAATATCAGTAGTCATCTGTTGAGACAACAACCGAAATCCTTTGTATCAGTGCGAATGTACCGAGGTAGACAGACACACTTCTAGTCGATGTATTCGTTGATTTTGTCAAATTTAACCTGAATTATCTTCGACACTGCCCCTTAATCACAAGGTATTTAAAACTTCAGCTAACTTTTCTGGTAACGTAATTTCAAAACAAAAGTTAACATTAATTCGTTGTGTATATCGTTTATCTAAATTTAATCGTTCCTATCTTGACGGCTTCAATTTCGATGAGAAACAGTAAAACTTCACCGTAACTTTTTTATTTTATATCTAAACAGAAACAAAACAATATCACAAAAAAATGGGATTTGTAATACAAAATAATCAGTTTTCTTAAAATATAGTTTACTCATAAATTTTCTAAACTCTCCAAAGCAACTTGTTGGATCATTTTAACCGTACAAGTACCAATTTTTTATTTATTAATTTTTGAGTATTAAATTATGACGATAAAAATCTAATGTGTTATAAATGTGTTAATTTTTTTATTTAGTACTCAAAGGTGCATTTTCATACTGACGCTTGACGCTGGATCTAAGCATCAAATGCGGTCAAGTGATAGAATTTTAGTCAAGTGATTGGATTTTACCATGCATGACATTTTGAAAAAATGAAGCGTCAAAGCTGTCGAGGGTCGAGATAAGGATAACAATCTTATGTGAGATTTTTATTGAAAAAGTGTGCACCAGAATGTGGTATATAAAAATGGCGCTTGTAGACGTGAGGTTAGATCTGAACTTAGCTGTTTTAGATGAAATGAAGTACAGTCGACTCTCGATAATTTGAAACTCAAGGGACCAGGGATAAATTTCAAATTACCAAGAGTTCAAAATAAAAAGCGTTCAAATAACCACGAGGTGTAGGGGGGACTCAATTAAACAAGAATTTGATCAAAATTCGTGATTTATTATTTCTATATTATTATTATGTATTAACAATTAAATATAATAATACAGCTATTCAGAAATTTTTATTTCGAAAAGAAGTCTGTAATCTTTTTTTGAGTAAGCGACTTCAGTCTATCATTGTCCATAGGTTAGGTTAGGATAGGTTAGGTATCATGTGAGTGGGGCGTGGTCGCCTCTCCACTGCGACCTTTAGTAGGTCTATTTTGGCTCACCCCTAGAGGTTACAGTTCACCGCACAATCCAGCCCTTCTCACGAAGCTCATGGTTGTGTAGGGTGAGATTTTTTTAAAATCGGTAGGTTCTAGGTTGGTGTAACCAAATATGCTGAACCTTATTCTTCCCAGGCCGGGGCATGAACACAGTATATGTTCAGCAGTTTCGTCTTCCACGCAGCAAAACCGACAGTCCGTTTGTTGGTTCAGACGTATCTTTACGAGGTGATATCGTAGACGACAGTCAGTTAGAATACGCAGGTCATTTTTGCTCCATTCTAGGATCTGCTTGGTTGTGTTTCTCGAGGGTTTAGGTAGAAACGCCTTTGAGTGAGTTAACCCTGGTATATAGGACCAGTACGTGAGTATTTTCTTCTCCGCCCAGTCCGAAATAATTGTTTTGGCGGCACTTGTAGTGACGTCAAAAACCGGTTCTGGTCCAGTGAACGCAGATTCGGCCCCCTGTTTTGCAAGGGTGTCGGTTTTTTCGTTCCCCTCCACCCCCTGGTGCCCAGGTACCCACAGTACGGTCACCCTGTTGTTTGCACCAAGGTACTCTAAGAATTCGATAAAATTCCATACAAGTTTAGAATTTATCTTGTTGGAGCTCAGTGCTTTTAAAGCAGCCTGGCTGTCTGATATTATACTTATATTGTAGCATACCTGCCAAGACTGGTAGATATTTCGAACTTTGGTTTCCTGCTGAAAACACCGGCCCCAACTCCATCTGGGGTTTTTGAGCCATCTGTGTACATTATGTATTCGGTCTCAGGGAAGAGGATTTCTTTCCTAACCCATTCGTCTCTCTTCGGAAAGAGGACTTTAAACGACTTGTCCTAAGAATTTTCGATAGTGGTGAGAGCTGCGAAGTAATCGTCATTCGTGTCGGTTCCGAGGGCGTAGAAGCGTAGGGCCTGTACATTTATATAAATAAACTACAAGTGCATAATAAACGCTTCAAATTATAGAGAGTAGGGAAGCCTGGACTTCAAATTATCGCATATTGGCGAGCAAGATACTACATTATTCAACTTCAAATTACCGAAGGGACCAATTAACATTGATTTTATTCAATTTATCGAGTATTTTTCAAGGGTCCGGCAATAAATTTCAAATTAACGAGTGTCAAATTATCGAGAGGCGACTGTATGTGTAAAGAAAAATAAATACGCAATAATTTTTAAATAAAACAATTATGCAGCAAATATCTAACCTAATAAGTCGTTTAATTTGCAACCGCAAATTATTTTTTGATTGTCACGAATCCACAATTGATAATCATATTTCGGACAGAAAGCGTCAACTTTCGGCCAGCTGCGCAAAACGAAGTTGCCGCTTTCCGCCTCCGGAAGGGAGAAAAATAGTACAGTAAAAGCTCCTTATTCGCGGGGTATACGTTTTGTAAATATGTCGCGAATATAGAAACCGTGAATATGAAATGGTAATTTGTATGGGATTATAAGAGATACGTTCCAAGGTTCCAAAATAAAAAAATGAAATCAATTTAATTAAAGTTTTTAACAACATATTTTTTTAGTGCTCTTCAACATTCAACATTTTCTCCAAGTCAGTTTCGGTCAAATCTTCATCTTTCGATTCGAGCAACTCTTGAATGTCGCTCTAAATTCTATTTGCTCAATGTCTTCTCGTCCTATTTCATTGGCAACTTGAGCAATGTTTGCTGTTAAAGTTTGAATTTGCACAGAATCTTCATCATTTGTGTGTGTGTGTGTTAGGAAGTAAAAATATCACCTTTATATTTGGATGGATAGTTTTAAGCTTACGAGGATGACTTGAAGCACTGTCCAAAACTAGATCGACCTTAAAGTCTAAATTATTTGTTTTCAAATAAGTCTCAACACCAGGAACAAAACAATTCCGGAACCAGTCAGGAAAAATAGAACTTGTAACCCACGCTTTCTTATTTGCATTCCAAAACACTGTCAGGTTGTCCGAATGCGAGTCCTTTCAAGATACCGACTGGAACCGCGAATAAAGAAATTTTTAGAAGCGGATAAAGGAACTTGGTAACAATTTTTTTAACTCGCGAATAGTGAAGACGCGAATAAGTGAACCGTAAATTAAGAGATTTTACACTGTATACACACTTTGGGCAGTAAAGTAAGAAATGTCTAAGACCGTCTTCGCCTCGGCCAACAAACATGTGCTCTGAGACATTTCTTACTTTACTGCTCCAGGTATGTAATATACTATTACCAGGCATTATCTTTTTTATTTAAACATTTATAAAAAAAACTTATTAATTATTACAATAAATCCATTACGGTTTAATATTTATTGTTCACAAGTATGTTGTATGCGGATAAATAGGAATATAAATTTATATCAAAATATCAAATTCCATTTTATTGTCTTTTTTGACGCTACAATTTAACGCTGCGTCTTGACTATGAAGGGAAGAAACAAGGAGAACCTTCTCTGTGTACGAAAAAGTGTCCGTCGAAAAGCGTTAAATAAGGGTCGCGCTACAGTAGCAAGAGGGTAAATTTTAAGGAAATCGCAAAAAGTTATTAGTATGTGAATTTAATAAAAAAAATTTAAATTAAAAAATCTTTAAGAGGCTGAGGCGTATCATTTTTTTTTCTTTCAACTCGGACAACTTTTCACCATACAAATTTTTCCGATTATTCGATTATTTTAAAAAGTTTTATTACAAAAATAAATCATAACAAAGTATTATTATAAATGCACAAAAAATCAATCACTCTCACGTTTATATCACTATAGTTTTTTAGGTTATATTTAGTAAATTATTTTGGACTACGCAAATAGTTTTGTAGAAATCGGGAGTTTCAAATTTTCCTTTTTTACACGGGAGGAATAAATACTCAACTTCGGTATAGGGGACTGAAAGTAATCACAATTTGGCTGATTTTTTAACGTTTTATTTAAAACAAAATATAGGTATTTCTATCTTCAAAAACACAATGCACTTTTCCCTACTGCTACAAGCGATGAAATTAATTTAAAGCCGTGGAAACTAACGAATGAAAAGACTCGCCACTATCGACGGTCGAAGAAATACAACAAGCGATGTTTTCAAAACATTGGATTCGTAAAGAATTAAAATTAGAATAAATAAAGTTTAAAAACGAAGTGTTGCGATCTGTGATCACAACAAGTTTCAATAACAACTTAAGTCACCCAAAATATTAAATTTTTCAACTCAGCACACTTCCCTCTGTTTACAACTGCTAAAAATTCATATCATACACCTTTGCTACGTTAGCGTCATTCTGGTAGGTTTTTGAACTGTGTACTGTGTACAAGTGGACACTTTTTCAACTTGTCCCCCAAATGAGATGGTTCTTCTTACCTTTACCCTCCATAGAATTGACTCTTCATTTTTTAGAGATGTCATAAATGTCAAAATTATACCACGTGACCGCATTTGATGCTCAAACTTAGTGTCAAACATCAACATGAAAATGCATCTTCGAGGTGTCCTCATGCAGTCGCTCGGTTCTTGTTTTCAGCGACAAATTGGATTACGGGGTACTATTTTGAATTTTCCGCCTCTTTAAGAACGACAAATTTGAACACGTTGAATTTTGTCACTGAGAAAGGACCGATTAAGTAAATTCGGATCGAAAAATCAATGTTATCCTTTGTTATTGCTATTTAAGTAGGTTAGAAATAGGTGGTATGTATTGTACCCATAGACATAGGAGAGTAGACTGCGAGAAAGAGAAAGTCGATGGAGAGGTTGTCTCGCGCTCTCTCTAATGGGCAGGGCGTAATCCCCGCCTATTAAAGCACGAGACAACCTCTTAATCGACTGTCTCTTTCCCATCGGGAGCCAACTCTCTCATATAGACCCGCAGTCTAGTCTCCTATGTCTATGATTGTACCATATCAATATGTCAACTTTCAACTTAGTTTCTTTTACTGATACTTATTCACGCTGCTGTTTGACGCAGAGACTTGTCGCTACATTTCTTTAAGTAGCAGAAAATTCAAAATAGTACCACGTGACTTAATTTGAAAACGTGCTACGAGCACCTAATAAAAAAAGATTTGTTTAGCTTTCTTTTTAAACGTCTTGTGATTTAAATGTGAATTGGAAAATTAGAAAAATATTGCAAATTTTGTCGTTTCTTTCGTTGTTTTTAAGTTGTGATATTTTGTTAATCTGTTTGTTATTATTTCAAAAAAAATTTAGTAGATACGCGTATACAATATAATCTTGTTGTTTCATAGTTTTTATTTTATAAATGTATGTGTTCAAATAGTGTGAGGTGGTTGTATGGGGAAATGTTTGTACAGGATGTTTCAAAATTGTGTGAAAATGAAAGACTATTGCATAATTATTAGCAATATTTTTAAAAACGATCTTAAATTAGATTAGATGTTACATATTTTTAAAACGTAGTGAAATACGATAAAAAAATACTTAAAATGCAAATTTTCAAACAAAAATGTAACGCTTTGTTTTTGTTATTTTAATAAGTTTGTTTCTGCAGCAGATACACACGATATTGCAAGTACAGTTGACGATAACCGTTTCTGCAGAAATCAAACCAAACTCACTCTCAAAATTGGATGTTCTTGCAATATTGACAAACAATTTTTAAACCATCAGTTTAAGATTTGTTTACAAACTATTTTATTAACAGTTGTCTCTGCCAATAGGCTTGAGGTTTTGTTTTTGAATTAAAATTAAATAAAAGAGAATCGAAGATTTATAAGTGTTCTTCTTGCAGTAATCAATTTACAAACCATTTGCAAACAGTACACAGCATTCACAGTAACTTGCTTACTGTCCTCAAACTGAATCTGCGGCAGAAACCAAACTGATGATCCCAACAAGGCAATTTGTATTTTCCTAAGCATTATTTATTTTTTAAATTGCAATGTTATTTTATTTGTCTTTTATCTGTGACTCGCTTCAATTGGTCAAATTTTCTCATATTTGTTACATTCTGTATGATCCAAATGAATTAATTTAAAATATGCTACTTTTATTTTCAAATGTTTATTGCTTTACTAATTTGTTGTTTATTGTATCTTTAATTTTTTTAGTAAGAAGTATTTCTTTACACAAATAATAGCAAAGAATTGTTTGCAGAAATAGAAATGTTGGCGGTAATAGTTAGTTTCGCACAGCGGTCAATTTTTACTTAGGTAAACGAAAAAGCAGCCCCTTTTATAGGTTACTTGCGCTTAAAGGCAAATTTTTAATGTTATCTCATATAGAATGACATACTTTATTCAGGTAAACACAAAAACATACCAACACTCTTAATATGAGGATAGTTCACAAATTGTTGTCCCTAACACAGAAGCAAACACATGAGAACAATGAAACTAATTTATTTTTCAACAAAGTCACATGCAACGTTTAAATATCGGTGTTAAAGTGTTTCAAACCGTTTTGAAAAAAAATCAGAACTTTGAGTCTTCAGCCATTCATCTACCGCCTATCATCACTTCGTTATCATCAGCAAGGCGGATTCCACGAAGATGTTCTTTTAATTTTGGGAATAGATGGTAGTCGTTGCGGGCCAAATCTGAAGAATAAGGGGGTTGTTTAAAAATTTCAAATCCTGCATTGTGAATGGCAGCCATTGCAATACAACTTTTATGGGCGGATTCCACGAAGATATTCTTTTAATTTTGGGAACAGATGGCAACACAACTTTTGTGGGCCGGAGCGTTGTCTTGTTGGAAGATCACACCTCGGCTCAATTTTCCTTTTCTTATCTGATCGTTTCGCGTACTTTTGGTATTAAATTCGCATAATATTCACCTGTTTTGGTGTGCCCACGCGGTAAATAATCCACGAAAATAACACCTGCAAAATCTCAAAAAACTGTAGCCATAATCTTACCATTTGATGGGACTACACGAAACTTTCGTGGTGGGGAACCCCTACGCCGCCATTCCATGCTTTGTTTGTTGAATTCTGGATCATGAACCCATGTTTCGTCGACCGCAAGAAATGTTCGCTTAAATTCATCGGAATTTCTATTGATGATCTCTAAATTTGTCTCCTCTGCAACCTGGCGAACACGCTTCTGGTCTACCGTCAGCATTCGTGGAACCCAACGTTCTGAGAGTTTTTTGAACCCAATTCTTTGTGTAAAATGTTTTCAACGCTTCTAACACTTTGTAGATAACAAAAAATCTAATGGGGAATCAAGTTATAGTTATGCTGCCGTCCTAAGAGCAAACATCCTAACAGCAAAAAAATCCAAATATTGTTTTTTGGCAGTTCGGACAAAATAACTTAAAATTCTCTTAGAAAAACAATATTTGGATTTTTTGCAGTTAGGACGTTTGCTCTTAGGACAGCAGTATGTTCCCTGCTGCATACGGAATAAAAGCAGTCGATCACTAGTCAAAACAACTTGACAGATTTAACCTCCAAATGAAAAGTAAAATCATAAAAATGTATGTAAACAGGACTGTACTTACGTGATTATTTGTTGTGAATTTGTTCTCTTGGTCATTTGCAATTTAAAAAATCTTGTTGCACTGTTTTAACAGAAATGCTATCAATTGTCTCTGGCACAACTTCGATACTATTCGGCGATGTAGTCGTATAATCCTTTGAGTGCAAGTACCTGACGCTACCCCACAAAATTTCCCAAAATTTCTCACTGCCAATTACTCCCGGACGAGGCAACCGTACACCAAAAATTTGAAATGGAAATTAGCACATTGTTATGTAATATATTAGGTGTAAAGTTTAAAGAATATATATTAGTTACTATTTATTTGTTGGTGTTTTAAATAAAGAATGATTGATGTTCGTGTTAAAGCCGTTGGATTCAAACGTGTTATTTACCAACAATTCATCAGTAATAATATCTTTAAACAAGGATAACGGCGGTGGCGTGGAAAAAGTGAGTGTCGTAAAATTCTATGGTGTTACAGGAACTAGTACAAATGCTCCTTTTTAATACAGGATGCAGACTCGTGTCATTTTAAAGCTATTTCTTGTTAACAATTTTTTATTGTGCATTTATTTTGTTTATTCTAGGAAAATAATACTGCCGAACTTTGTGATAATTTTTTAAAATAGTCTATTAATAGAGGTCTCAATAACACGGTTCCCTATTAATGCGTTGAATTACTACACGCTGTCTTCCGGAAAGTGCTGTTGTTGCGGCACATATTTACAATTATCAATTAAAAGTAAGCATGTTTGTGTAAAGGACGTTGTTTTGTGTTAAGGAAAAATATTTAAACACTTTGCTGGCCGTTTATCACGTACGTAGCGCTGCTACTGGGTACGGCCAATGTACAAACGTGAAGTACAGTCGAAACATTTTAAATTAATCATAAATTTTAAACTATGTGATCAAAGAGATGAAAGTGAATATAAGCAAGACGAAAGTAGTGGTTTTTGAAAAAGAAGAAAGCATGAAAAACTGCGAGGTGCTGAATGAAGGAGAAAAAGTGGAACGAGTGAATGAGTTCTTGGGTTCAAAGTTCACTTAGATGAGTGCTGGTCTCCACACTTATGTATGGTAGTGAATGTTGGATTTGTCAAAAGAAGCATGAAAGTAAGATCGATGCTGCGGAGATGAGTAGTTTGATAAGTATAGCTGGAGTGACTTACTTTGATGGAAAAAGTGAGGAATAGTATGATAGGGGAACGCTGTGGTGTGGAAAAATATGTAGCAACAAAGGAAGATAAAGAAATGCTTGGATGGTTTGGATACATAGAGAGGATGGATGAAATAGATTCATAAGGCGAGTGTGAATGGACAAGTCGGTAGAGTACGACCTAGGCGAACGTATCTCGATCAGATCGATTTTTTTTTAAAAAAAGGCTAGGTCAAGAGTACTAGCAACCGACGAGCATGTATGAAAGCGCTAATGAAAGTAGAAAAACGTGTGTAATAACCGTAGCAAGTGGAAAGAAGTGGTCTCTGCCTACCTCTACGTGAAAAAGGCGCGTTTATGTGTATGTATGATAAAATTAAATAAACAGTATTGCCGTAGCAAAATTAACTTTTTCAAACCGAGGGCTCTTTTCTATTAAATATAGTTCTAGTTGTCCTAGTGTTATTGGTTCATTAAATTGTATTTGCATTTATAATTTATATGAAGAGACTTTGTATAATGATCTTGTCCGTCGGTTGGGCCAAACGTAATACCTGAAAGTGTTTACGTCCTAGCTCTCCTTCTGAAGTTATCGTGCGAAAAGTACAAAATGCGGTAAATTTGAGGATCATCTTGTACGGCAGCTACCTGAAGGAACGTACCGTTATGTTCGAACTCGGTCTTGTCCTTCGGACAAAACTTCTATCCTATATCGTACCTACAGATTTTCCAACACAAACACAGACAAAATTTGAAACAACCGTCACGCTGAAAATAGTGCCATTCAACGCGTGGGGACATGAAACGTGCAGCGCACATGGTTTTGGCGATTTTGATTTTTGGGGGTAAACCAATACTTTTCCTTTTTTTACCCTTCGGTTCGGAAAAGTAAAAATGTACCTACCAATTTTTTCTTATTTATTTTGGTTCCTATTAACATTTTTTGGGGGTTAATTTTCGCAAGCTAAGTGAATATTAGGGGTCCATTGAACGTATGTTTCTCAATTGAGGGCATGGTTTTCTGAACGCTGAGTCTCTACGTCCAGAGGGATATTAGAACAAAAGTGTATTTTTGTGACGAAATAGGATGGTTTGGGTTTTATGAGAGTTAAGAGTTCTAAATTATATATAAAGAGTGTATAGTTGGTTTTGGGCCCTAATTTTTAGGATTGTTGGGTGGAAATTAGAACGGTGTCATCTTCTAGGAGGAAGAATTTTAGGAGAGATTGGGCAAATCGTGAGTTGAGAATGGGAGCCAATATGGAACCTTGTAGAACTCTTGCGAGTGTGATGAAAAGAGTTGAGGATAACATTTACAAATTTTACTCTGGATTGAACGGTCTAAAAGAAAAAAACGAGTATTAATACGTCAACCAGGTTTTAAACGAGAAAACGTCGTAATACGTACGGCCAGCAAAGTGATAATAACCATATTATTCTTAATCTGATTTGTTAAACCAATAAACATTTGGAATTCCATCTTTTTTTCCAGTTGAATCTAAGAATGAAACGGTTTTTTGCGATTGATGTCGGTATATCAAAAGTATTACTAAATTTTTAAAAAAAATTTGTTATGGTTGAGTGAAATAGATTGTTTGTTTTTTTGTGAATAAATAAATTAAAAAAATTGTAAATAATTTTTAACTTATTTTTTAAAATGTTGTTATCCTATTAATTAAAATAAACAATTATGTAAATATTATTTTATATTTTATTTTACGCCACAATAATGGTCATAATGAAAAATAAGTAATGCAGAAAAGTTATTTGCACTAATTTACTTCGAGATTAATTCGATTATATTTTAACTCCGAAATTTTTTATCAGACGATATACATGAAAACCCTAAAACTGTTTATTCACTCAAATAATTCCATGGGAATATTTTCTCCTTTAGCAGCTCGAACTAACAGGGCAGCATCTGATATCGGTCTAGTGATAATTCTCCAGAAATTCTCAGCAGTTTCCATTTTATGAGAGTCCCTATACGTATGGCAACTTACCTGTTAATAAAAAAATATCATATATATATATATATATATATATATATATATATATATATATAAGACAATTACAATGTCCATTTACGCAATATCTAATTAAATTATTTTTAGAATTCTTATACACATGAATATTTCAAAACTTAATAAGTTTGAATTCGATATACCAACGAAGATTATCTATACATTAAAAATGCTTTGTCCTGAATGACTGGTTGACGGATTAACGCACAGCCTAAACCGCTGTTCGTAGAGACCTAGATGTTGTGTTCTTTGAATGACGTAGCCATCCGATAAGAAAGGATTTTTCGAAATTCTGCCCCTAAGGAGGTGAAAAACGAGGGCAAAGTTTGTATAGGACAACGTGATTCCTTGGTCCAATCTACTTCAAATTTCGCATAAACATTCTTTGACAGAGATGATGGAAAACGTGTTTCGTATTTTATTAAAACTCATCGCCTAACGGGGTTAAAAATGGGTAGCAAGTTATTTTGGGGGTAATTTGCATCGAAGTTGATATCGATACTCCTTAGTGCTTTTGATTTAAATTACATTTTATTTTGACATGTTTAAAAACTCGATCCGATTTTATTCAAAAACGTTGAATTTACATAAAAGCTTGGTGCAATGCAATACTCTTTAAAATAGGAATGGCAAATATAAAAGAATATTTGTGGCCTTCAGTGACAAAACTGAGCCCTACCAAAAATGTGAGAGTCCATCTTAGGGGATATGTTACTGCCGGACAGTTCTCAGACCTGTTGCTTAAAATAGAAAATGGTGATTTCCCGGAACTGGATAATAATATAATTATTCGTACAAGGTTAGGTACAATTGTTTCCACTGTAGAAGAGCTTATAGCTAAAATTTACCCAAACATTAATAATATTCAAGATAAATCTGCAGAATGGTTATGCGAGCGTGCCACCTAACACCAAAAACGAACAAGCCTCAATTGTAAATGAAATACTATTGAGATTATTTGAAGGGGTAGAATATCAATATAAATCCGTCAACTCAGTGATAAACAAGGATGATGCCATTCATTATCCGGTCGAGTTCCTGAGTACACTGAAGCCTCCCGGTCTCCTAACTAACATACATATTAAAATTGAAAGTTGGCCCGCCAATTATGTTGCTGCGCAATATAAATCCACCAAAATTATGCAATGGCACCAGATTGCAAGTGAAATCATTGCATCGCAATGTAATCGAGGCAACTATACTGACAGGTTGTTCTCGAGGAGAGTTTGTATTTATTCCTATGATTCCCCTAACACCATCAAATTACCCCTTCGAATTCAAGAGAGTGCAGTTTCCTATCAAAGTCTGCTTCGCAATAACCATAAACAAAGATTAAGGTCAAACTCTTAAAGCTGCTTCTCCGACGGCCAGTTGTATGTGGCATACTTCAGAGTAAGCACACAGATTGATTCTAGCAAAACAACAAAAAATATTATTTACAAAGAAAAACTGCGGTAGATGTAGCATTTCGGTTTCGTTGTAAAAAGATAATACCCCCGTGTCACTTTCACCAGATCAAAGGTTGAGCTTCGTGTTCATAAAATATTACAAAATAGTATTTTTTTTCATGTTTATTTAACCTTTAAACCCCTACGCTATAATAAAGATTGTTATATTTTATATGTATTCAAACATTTTAAAATAATAATTTATATAATTAATTTATAACAAAATTAATAACGTAAAAAACTAATAAAAAAATCTTTTTTGAACCATTTCCAACTTCTACGCGGACGCGAAGTCCCGGGCAAAAGCTAGTCTCGTATATAATAGAAACGTACTTGTTGGCGGCAAATAAATAGGAAATAGCAGTTCACAGACCACTGAAAATTTAATGTAAATTTATTGCATCAACTATGACGAATTTTATTGTTTTCCCTTTCACTGTTACCAGCCACAAAAATATAAATATTTTAAGAATATAATAACGGTTATGTAATAATGATTATGCTTTTAATACCCAATTTTAATGCATCAAATATTAAGAAATAAATTTTTTAACAGAGCGTGTTGTCCTCTTTTTAAAGTATCACTCTTTTCAGATTATCCATTAAAACTTTTATCTGTTGTTTAATCTATGATGAAGTATGTAATTATAATATGTAATAGTAAACTGATCGAACTAACAATAATTTATTATTCAAAAGTGAATTCTATCATTTATATTTATCAATTCTAATTTAAAAACTCCAACATTTTATGGTATTGTATTTACTTTCAGGTTGTCCTGTTAAACCTATTTTTTTACCTACAGTAGACCAAGAGCCGGGTAACTTTTTTCTGCAATTTTATACTGAAAGGATTTTCTTGTTGGAATATAGGGTGCCCCACGAATGTAAAGCCAAGTTGGCGTGAAGGAGGGGGGAGGGGGGCGAGCGTTAGCTGGAAACTCGTTTTATCAAATATCTCGTAACTCCCCTGAGGATACGAGGACAATAGAATAGATCTCAGGTATGGTCTGCCTGTCGTAAAAGGCGACTAAAAGACTCACAATCCAAAGTGTTATGCGACCCGTGCTGATGGAAGTATGGTGGTGAGGGAGCACCGTAACTAACGGAGCCTACAGGAAGCCGGGTGAAATCCTGTAGTAGAAAGCCTTAGTCCTGTGCAGGGATCACCTCAGGGCCGGACCACCCCTTCCCCCATACTCGTTGACTGCAAAGAAGAACTGAGAACGCTGGTAGACCGTAATCACGTCAAATTAATACGGCTTCCAGGACGCCAGGTGCAGGTAATGAGGAAGTAGACGAACTAGCAAGAAGAGGTTCGGAAAAACACAAAAACTACTGGAAAAGCATACCAGGAAACAAACACGGGAAATAATACATCAAAGGACCGTGCCATAAAAGGACGGCAGAACTGATACCGATGAACAGAAATCAGCTAAGAATCAATAAGGGACTGTATAATGGAGTCGTTGGCCTGCTGGTTGAGCGGCGGGGATCCGGGGGCGGTGGAGTGGTGCTGTACTGCTGCGGGGCGCTGGGCAGGATGGACGGCTACATTGTTCCCACCTAGTACAGAACTTGTACAAGGTACGAAGGTGGATTGGGTGCAACGTGGTTTTAGGTCCCGGGTATTGCCTGCCTTTTTCGGTTCAGTTCCGCGGCGGCGCAGTGTGTGTTTTGCTGTTTCCGGGTCATTGCCGGGCGGTCTGCGGGTCAGGTCTCCATTGTCGATGATACAAAAACACATAGGCAAGATACGATAGGCCAACAGGTCTAAGTGTCACCGGAGGCAATAGTCAGACGGACCTAAATAGGGGTGGAGTTTTTAGTGAGTAGATCTGGCACAGTCAGTGGAGCCTCACAGAAGACCTTGAGCTTTCAGACTCATAACCTCTCCGTAAAGGATTTTCTCCACCTCTGCAGCAAAAAAAAATATCTCGTAAATATTTTAACTATAAAATCCTGAACTTAAAATATGAAGATTCAACCCAAATCAACTAGATAAAATGTGTCTCCTCTCTGAGTTACAGGCTGTTTTATATGAAAATTTAAAAATTATTTGTGCCCAGTACTTTAAAACTGTTTGAAGTATTATTGTCATATTAAGTGGGGAGTTTAAGTACTATACACCCTACTAAATTATGTTAAATGGACGTTTCTGGCTTTTATCACAATTTTTAGAATCTCCAATACTTTCTAGTTAAATGTTGTAGAGAAATCTCTACGGAAACTGTTTCTACTATTTGATAAAACGTGTTTTCCAAGATGGCGGCTGACGCTCGCGCCCCCCCCCCCCTCTTGACAACTTGGATTTACATTCAGGGGACACCATTGAACATATTCTAACAAGAAAATCCTTTCAGTAGAAAATTGCATTATTAACCTACTTTTTTTGCTCTGGCTTTTGGATTATAGTGAGTAGTTGCATAATCTAATGTAACAATTACCTGAACTTCTGGTCCATAGAAAGTGGGTAACCACTGTCCAGGCTCTACTGACAAATTTCTTCCGGAAGCAGTATGTTGGAGTATTATTCTTGTATCTGGTTTAAATGTAGTACCAATAGTTTTACTTCGTTTTTGAGGATTCCAATGGTAAAATTTAAATCTTAAAAATAATGCAAATGTAATAAATTACATAATTTTTTTTTACTTTGTATATGTGTGTCGTATTTGCCTATTACAAGCTTTGTATCCTCTTCAAGATCAATTTTTATGAGCTATTTTAAATACGCCTATCATTTCTTTAATTTTCTATTAAAATATCAATGCAAGTAATAGTACCTGCAATAAATATCGGGACATTCGGAAAGTCTTACAGATAAATGACCACCAAATGTGTCCATCGTAGAATTTTCACATTGCAAGTACAAAGGGGGCCCAGAGCTTTCGTAAATTTGAATTAGAACATCTTCACCGTAAAATACTTGCTGACCTTCTTTATTTGAATGCGTTCCCATTATTCTACAAAAAGTTTAGTCTGCAGTAACATTCCGAGTAGAAACGAATATTTATATCTACGATAAAATTTAAGAAAAGTCTGTCTGTAAATTAAATATAAACTCGTGGACAAAATTAACGCACAATTTTAATTAATTTAAATATTTACAATATAAACACATAATAAAACTAAGTTTCATTTGCATCTAGAGTTATTATACGACCCTGTCTTTAAAACAATACAGTTATCACACTCTTTTAGTAGGTACAGTGCAACAGAAGTAGCTTGGCGGGCGACTAGCCTCTAAAATAACAAACATTCGGATGAATATACTTCACATTCGTAAACTTTTTTCTCCGATTGTATTTGAGACTCACGATTACTGAAAATTTCGTCGTCGCCGATCGGATCGTTATTCGAATGGTTTCGTTGTGCGCAGATTTTGTGATCTCTCGCCCGCCAAGCTATTTCTGTTGCACTGTACGCATTACTGATGTAATTTTTCCACATCTTGTCCAATGTATCTACAATTCATCAACATTTTTCTGTCTTACCATTATTGTTACAAAATTTTTGTTGTTTTTACATCTTGTTCAATGTCTAGAAGAGGGACTTGAACGTCTGTACTTACTTAAACGTATTTCTCACACATGGTTGTTTCAAAGGAGATGCAGAAAGTCCACAACCATGTTTAAAATGCTGCACATAATCTATATCCCGTTCGTTGATCACACCTATTAAAAAATAATAATAAACGTACAAGAAAAAATACTGAGATATTAAAGAAATGCAAAAGTCGAGATTGATGATGAAAAATGAGCAAATAAAAGTACAAGTAAAACAACATTGAGGAAAACATAGGAAGTCGCAAAGTCTGCACTCTGATAAATGACATTTTAAAAGTTTTAAGGTACCAATCATAGTGTAAGAATGCAAAATTTCTCCGTAGTTCTTTTTCAAGCCAGTTAGGGAACTAAGGAAAATATTATGTCAGCACAAAGTGTATGGAAATATAACGATAGAATGAGCTACTAAGCGATCATTTTGTTAAGTTTTAGTCATTGTTTTTAACCCACACAGTATTTTCTGAGCAAAAGTTTAACAAACACATTTAAAAACTCTAAAGAAAATATGTTGGTATTGATTTCAGCTCAAAACAAATTACATGAATTTTTGAATTAAACTCCATTCTAAGGAAAGACACCATTGAAACCGCGAACAAATACTGAGAGCCATTGGCATGCTAAAAAATGACGCTCAACAAACAGATGTAGCGTGAGCATTTGATACATCTCAAAGCGTAATTTTCCGCTTGAATGCCCGTTGTGTAGAAACTGGAGTTGTATCTGAAATACACAAAGGACGCACGATCGGAGGAAGGACCGATATAGCTTATAACATGTTTTGAATACCAGAAGTTATATACTTCTTTATGATAATAGTATCGAAGTATTGCTGTAGCCTGCGCAATCATTTCATTTATATTATTTTTAAATAAAATTAAATTTAAATTTCAGTTTTATATTTGACTATTTTAGGTTATTTTTTTGAAAAAAAAGTTGTGGTTCGGGTAATTATACTTTGTACAAATTTACTTGTTTTAATTTATCAACTAGAAAACTGAAATTTAGTTAAACATTTTTAGCTAAGTATAGAATACCCTTAGTTTATTTCCATGCGTGTATAAACTAATTCACCAGTTTGGTCATTTATATTCTGTAAATTTGTTCAATATTTTAAGGACTATTTTTAAATATGGCATCTAAAAAATTTACAAACCAGACAAATATAGTCCAGACGAGTCTTGAGTAGTAACATCACTTGCCCGTAGTTGGTAATTTTGTCCATATAAGACAAACGGCGATTCAATCGCTAAAACAGTTGCTTTCAAAACGTTTCGGAACATTTTTTTATTTTTTTGAATAAGCAATTGAAAGTGATCTCTTTTGTAGGCTGTTATACGCATTTTTTCTTCCCTTAGAGCCAATTCCTCATCCCACATTCCTGTAGAAAAAGAGACAAACTGTATTGAAAAACATTTTAACTTATATCTTAAATACATACATACATACACATACTCACACCTTTTTTCCATAAGGTAGGCTAAGACCACTTCTTTACACTTGCGACGGTTGTTATACACGTCTTTCGCTTCTTCTACTTTCATCAGCACTTTCATACGTGGTCGTCGGTTGCTGGCCTTAGGTTAGGTAAGGTTAGGTTAAAACGGCGGTTCGGAGAGAACCTACTTAGGCCTTTTGGCCCGTTGTGATACCGTGATGGACGGCGGTGCCTTCCCACCCTATTGTGAGAACCAGTTGGAACTTTTAATAAAAAGTGTGAGGTCTTTAATGCTAACTGAGCTAAGATCGGATAAGTCATCAAAGTTCCTTTGCCCTAGTGTAAAAAGCCGTTTTCTGCCTAGAGCAGGGCAGTGGCAAAAAAGATGTACCGTTGTTTCCTCCTTTTCCTCATCGTAATAGCTTCTACAGAAGTCATGTCATAGCTCCGTAGCTTCCCATGCGCCGTGCATGGGATCCACCTGCTCAGTGTCCTGTTATGGCCGCGATCGCATTTCCAATGGACTCCCTGGATAGAGTTAAAACATCATTAATTCTACGTAGATTTAGTTTAGGCCAAATCTGTTTCGATGATGTGCATTTGGGTTCATTTTGCCAAATCAAGTTGGATTTTTGAACTACTTTTCAGTGCAGGAGGAGCCGGCAGTTTGCAATCGGTACTCCCTGCTGAGACGAGAAAGATACAGCTGGAAGGGTGGTGCCCTCTCTTGCTAGCTAGTCCGCCATACAGTTGCCTGGTATGTCCCTTTGTCCGGGTACCTAGACAATGTGAACTCTAAACTTAGCTGTTAGCTCATTCAGGGCGGCTCGGCATTGCACCACTGCCCTAGAGGTCAAGTAGACTGAGTTCAGTGATTTAATAGCAGCCTGGCTGTCGCAAAAAATGGATATCTCGCTGAATGTTTCTTTGTTTCGGAGTGTCCAAAAAGCTGCCTTGGTAATGGCTGTCATTTCGGCTACAGTAATCAGACAAACGAAACGACAGGCTTCTGAGAAGACACCGCCTGGCCTTACTTTAAAACATTTTTGATCTGATCGAGATACGTTCGCCTAGGTCGACCTTTAACCGACTTGTCCATTCACACTCGCGTTATAAATCTGTTTCGTCAATCTTCTTTCATTCACTTTATCCATCAAAGTCCCTCTGCAGCATTTGTCTTTTTCATGCTTCTTCTGCCAAACCCAACATTTACTACCATACATAAGTGTAGTGACTAGGACTTCTCTATAAACGGCCAGTCGTGCCTTTTTTAACACGATCTGACTGCTCATAAAGCTATGCATTTATTTGATTCATTGCCAATGCCAACACTCTTTGCTGAATATCATAGTCATACTTTTCGTCTCTCGTAAACTTTGAACTTAAGTATGCAAACTCATTTACTCGTTCCACTCTTTCTCCTTTAATCAGCACCTCGCGGTTTGTCATGATTTTTTCTCTTTCGTCTTGTTTGCATTCACTTTCATCTCTTTTATTTTTAAGGCATCATGCATAAAATTAACCATCGCCTGCAACTCCTTCTCAGATGATGCTAATATGACCTGATCATCGACGTAAAGGAGGTAATATTTTAAACAATTGTCTATGAATAAGTTAAGCAGGAATGGCGAAGCCACACATTCCTGTCTAACACCTTTTTCGATGTTAAACTAGTCCGTGTAAGCTTCGTTTTTCCTGACACAAGCAGTGGATAGAGGCGCCTGAAAAAAATATAGTGTTCGAGTGTTGGCCGAAAAGTTTCAAATGGAAAAGACTCAAGTTAGTGACATTTTAAAAAAAAAAGGTCGACATGAAAAAGTTGTATAGTGAAAATTGAAATCTAAAACAACAAAAAAATTTAAATGAAGGTGTTGCCATTGATTGTATAGTGTATGAATGGTTTTGTAAAGTGAGAAGTAAAAACATTCCATTATCTGGACCAAAAGCTTTAGAAGCGGCCAGAGAACTTAATTTGAATTTTGAAGCTTCCAATGGTTGGCTCGACAAGTTTTGCTCGAGACATAATATTAAATTTAGAGCAATATCTGGTAAATGTTAACCTTAACGACGTTTTAGAGTGGCAAAGAAAACTGCTCGATGCAGCCCTATTGACGGAAAATCCTGAAGTAAACTTAGCTAGTTGTGTAAGTGATTTAAAAAAAACGAACAAGTGTTCAATATTTCCGACAATGAGAGTGACGATGAACTAGAACTTACTACAACTGTGAGTAATATAAAGTAAGCTCAATTTATCCTGACACAAGAAGTGGAATCCTTGTAAAGTGGTAATGTCGACTACAATTCATTCCTTACCGCAGTAAACCTTTAGACTTTGAACTAAGAATTTCTTGATTATGCATCGTAAGAAAAAGGACTACATCCGTGCATTCCCTTCCTCTGCTAAATTCCGCTTGCATGGTATTAAATGTGATTACTTTTTTGCTGTAGTGTAATAAAAATAAAAATTTGGGTTAAAAATTCACCCTGTGATTTATGTTACAATGGTAATATATTTGACTGGAAATTATTTTTTTATTTACCTATATGTACAGGTATAGAATAAATAATTCTATTTTGAAAGACATTCTCTTGGTTGTCCACTTCCCTCAAAAAGGGTTTCTTATCACAGCGGCAATGCATGGTGGATAGATAATTTTTTAATTTTAACTACTCTAAAATTAGTAAGCAATAAATGACATTTTAAAAAATTTATTAATATCTTAAAACTGACAGGAAGTTATCATAGCCTAAATTTGTGTGCCTTTGTGACAAATCAGAGATAACTAAAACTTTACATTGTCTCAGACTATTCAACTATGACATACACCTTATATCTATTGCTCTTCTGCCTTGTATTTTCTTAAATAATATTCTGCAACATTAGATATGTTTCTTCTCTCTTTGTAAGGAAACTACAACTTTACATTTTCTTAGACTATTTGACCTGATATACGCGTTCTTTTGTTCTTTTGCCTTTTATTTTTGTTGAATAATCTCCGCCATTACATACCTATTTTTTTCCTCTCTTTACTTGACTTATGTTACAAAATTTCTTATGTTAATTGTGCTCAATATTTTTTTAAAGTGAAATTTCTTGAGGCGCGTTGGGAGTGAAATTTCAATTTTCCTATTTATTTATATTCCCAAAGTTCATTCTTTCATCTCTTCTACTGACGCTTTTATAAATATGTTGAACAAGTAAGATAGCGAACAACCTTATATTATATTTTAACCTAAGCTCCACCAAAATTCACTGGACAGGAAGAAGAGATTCTAATAGAACTTCCTTTCGACAAAATGCTTCTTTTGATTTAGTGGAGTTTTAGATATCTATCAAAATGAATATACAACTCAAAATTTAAATGATGATCACATTATGAGTAGTTTTTATTTATTTTTTGAAGTTAAATCAAAAAATATAACAGTACAGAAGAATGGTGAAAAAAACTGAACAAGGTGAACAAAATGATAAACAATATATGTGGTTTTATGGAATTTATTTAATTTTAACAATTTTTAAATCTACTACAAATTAATAACATATATTTTTAACTACCTACTAATGTACAAATATTTACAGCTGTTTTATTTACTCAAAGATATGCATTCCAGACGTAACTAAACAAAAAATGTGCATTATTCATATTTTTAATGCAAATTTTCTTTAACCTTTCACTATATCGAGATTACTAGTTTGATTAAGTAACTTTTAAAATACACCATTTCATGTTTGCTTTATTGATTAAGTACGAAATTCGATACTCTATATTAAAAAATTGAGGCAAAAATTAAGTATTGGTGACATATAGTTTTTTTGTTTTAAGAAAAAAATAATGTAAATGTGGTAGTATTTAATAAAATAGTTGTTATAATGATAAAGGAAAGTTTTTTTGTTATACATTTGTATAATGGCTCTCTATCTTTTTACGTCAGAACGCTGCTTTAGGCTATATTGGCGATGATGGTACATTTTGAAAATCTGTCTGGAAAATTCATGAAATAATTTTAGAGATACAATTTAGAGAAACAAACGGCAAAACTGTTTGTATTTGCTTTAATTTAAATATTTTTGTAATTTATTTAATTTTGATTTAAATAAACTGATTAATTTTACACAATTTCGATGTTCATTTTATGCATTTTTAATAATAAATAACAGAATATTTTAAAATAGTTTTAATATCTATCTCAATGATTTCTTTTTTCAATGTTAAATTGTAAAAAAATTGAAATTTTCGTACAACACTTTTTGCAGTAGATACTAAGCACTGTAACAAACATTTTTATTGTAGCCGTATTCCATATAGGTACCTACTTATGAGAAACCAATAATTATTGATACTGCTAAAATCCAATATTAAAATTAAAAAAATGCAAAACAAATAAACGCTTGTTTAATTAGTGAAATTAAATGAATTAATAAAATTTTAGTACATGAAAAATGCACAATTTTTGATCCAATAAAAACATAAATTATCTATTGGATGAAACAATGCAAATCATACCAGAAGAATAAAACACTTTTTGGCTACGTTATGGCATTTAGACTAAAAATTTTCACTCGAATTAATTGTGACTGTAAGGTGCATACTTAATACTGTCATAAGCCAAAGTGTCACCTTACTTACAGTACGTATAAGCAGCCAAAACAAAAACCGTGGGTGCTTTCTATTTAGGGCGAATGGTATCTCAATTTGCATTAGAACCAATGGTTAACCTCTTATCGAAGTTCGGGTTATTTTATGTTTAACAATTTTGATTGGGTAGTAGTCACAGAAACCAACATTTTGTGTTGGTAATATTAAATATAAGATAAGGAGAGTGTAAAGTGTTTTAAAATAAACTTTCTCAAATAAATAAGTAAATAGTACATTGTTTACCGGGTAGGAAAAACCTAACATTTCTAGACGACTGTGAAGATTGCTAAGTCGAGGCGCAAGCCGAGTCCAGGAATGTGGTTTTTCCTACGAGTTAAACATACTATTTTTCCGCAAATCGTTTAAAATTCGACAGATATTAATTAATTTTGAAAAAATCGCGAATAATTTTATTCATAAATAAATGGTGCTTTGAAATTCGTAATAAAATTGGTTGCGTTACTATGGAAACGTATTAATGTTGAATTGTCAAACTTGACGCATATAAATTTAATTGCTGGTGTTTTCGAAAACATAATGTAAAATGATAAGTGATGATGAATTTTCCATTTCTGGGACTCCTCCAGAGCTGGTTGAGGGAGTGAATACTGCTTCATTAGAATTATTGCCAAAGAAATCAAAAGAAGAGAAAAGTACGAATATGCATATAAACGTTTTATGGACTAGCGCAAGAGTAAAAACACGAGTTCCTTCTCGAAAAATGTTGTAATGGCATACTTCCTAGACCTTTGTTTAAAGATGAAATATTTAACCTTGTGGGCCAATTATTCAATGTTGAAGTCAATCCTTGCAATTAAACACAATGTAGATATATCTACCTATTCAAAACTTCGTTCTTTATTGAAACGTCAAGCTCAAGGTTATAGGGCAAAGAAATCTAAGATTTTAACGAAAGAAGAAATCGAAAAATGTATCTAGGAAGCTCCAGATAAAGAAAATTTATTGATTAAGGTAATTTACAAGGTTTTAATTTCCTGTTTAGATTACACATTTATTTATTTTTTAGGTGGTTTTATTATTTGGTATTTCTGGGGCCAGTAGAATGGATGAGTTAGTCCGAATGACTACATGATGTAGAAGACCTACAATCTAAGTTTTTAATTAGCATACCTGATTCGAAGACCAACAAATCAAGATCATTTGTAGTTAATCAGATGTATGTAATTGGTTTAAGGTGGACTAAAATTAACATTTGATTTAAAAGTATGACATTAAAGCAAATCTTACGGAATATTTAAGAAATATAAAATTACATGAAGAGGAGGGACGTATCATTGTATATTGCGGTGTATTTCTCTCAGGTGGATTTACACATTGTTTAAGTATAATATCAACAAGAATAGCAGGGTGTTTTGAATAGTACAATATGGTGCAATAAACACATAGGAATTGAGGCCAAGATTAGAATCTATAAAACAGTAAGACCTATCATAATATATAAGGCAAAAACTAGACCAGTTACATCGAAAACTAAACGACTATTAACAACAAAAATGAAAGTACACCGCTGGTAAAATACTTTTTAACGGGGAAAAAAGTGAAAGTATAAGAAATACATGTGGATTAGAAGACATAAATGGCTGGGTATCAAACATAAAAAAAGGGTGGAATGAACACATAAATATAATGTACGACAGGAGAATAGTAAAAATTGCTCGTGATAAATCACCACGGGGGCGCAGGAGCGTAGGGCGTCCTCAAAAGAGATGTCGCCATACAATAATTGTCAATTTCTAGTTTTTGCAACTTAGTTGAATTTGCGCAAAAAAAGTATAACCACTAAGGCTATCATCTGATTGATAATTTTGTATGGAGGAATATATATATATATATTTTTAATTACATCACTTTATTTCATATGTTATTTGCCAAATCTTGTTTCATGTTTAACATGTTTCCAATTGTTGATAGCGAAATTAATTAGGTACATAATATTTAACATTTTTTCATTTATTATAATGTTACAAATATAGACTTGAATTATTATTGTAAGAGACCACTTCCGGTTAAATCAATGGAGTAGGATAAAACTTCAAAAACACACGACGGTTGCCGAATAACCCTGCTTGAAGGTAAACAAAGAAGTACGCACGAAATATTTAAGCGGGAATATGTAAACATGTAGAAGGAGGTTATAGATGTGGTTTTAGCTTTAGTAGATGTATGAGTGCGTGGGTGTGCGAGTGTTTTTTGTTGCTGTTATATTTTTCTAACAGCAACAACAGGGTGACCGTACTGTGGGTACCTAGGCACCAGGGGGTGGAGGGAAAAGAAAAAGCCGACACACTTGCAAAACGGGAGGACGAATCTGCGCTCACTGGACCAGAACCGGTTTTTGGAGTCACCACAAATGCCGCCAAAACAATTATTTCGGACTGGGCGGAGAGGAATATACTCACGTACTGGTCCGATATGACCTGCGTATTCTAACGGGACTGCTTACAGGACGGACTGTCGTCTAAGATACCACCTCAGAAAGATAGGTCTGAACCAACAAACGGACTGTCGGTTTTGCTGCGTAGAAGACGAAACATGCTGAACATATACTATGTTCATGCCCCGGCCTGGGAAGAATACGTTCAACATATTTGGCTATACCAACCTAGAACCTACCGATTTCAAAAAAATCTCACCCTATACAAGCATGAACTTCGTGAGAAGGGCTGGATTGTGCGGTGAACTGTAGCCTCTAGGGGTGAGCCACAATAGACCTACTAAGGGTCGCGGTGGAGGGGCGACCACGTCCCACTCACATGATACCTAACCTAACCTAACCTATATTTTTCTATTTCATATCCAAATTGCTAATGTAATTAAATTTATGAAAAACGAGGCAAAACATGGCTTGCAAGTTACAATTGATAATTATCGTCGCAGGGTATTGGTTGTGACTGGAATATCTAAAAGGGGGCTTTACAGTGTCTACGATGGGGCTGAAAGAGTAGAGACAGGTAAGCAACCTTGTATTTCATCTCCCAAAACATCTGACGGAAGGCGTTGCTCCAGAAGGTTTATTTCAGGACAGAACAAGGAATTAAAGAAATCGTTAATAGTTTTCTTGTAAAACAGAAGCAACGGCCGGCTTTAAAAGCAGTTTTACAAGAACTCTAAGAAAAGTAATTTTTAAATTAGGTTTTTGATAGTAACATACACACGATAATAAAGATGTATTAGTGGAAAGTTAAGATGTAACATTAAAGCGTTTGGAATAAAAGAGTAATTTTTTATTTTGTCACTGGCGAAAATAGCAACCCCTACTGATCTCAAAAATATCAATTTATATATTTTTTTATTAACTTTTAATTTTAATACATTTTCCGCTACATAAATATTTGGTAACCATTAAAAAATATTTACGATATGCCACTGGTATCCAATTCGGTATGAATCGGCACTGCACATCTGCTGACTTTAAGAACGTAGTGGGGGCCGTTGACTGGACTTTTTCTTTAAAAATTCAAGTCTATTTAGCGTACATTTTTAATTACAATCTCAATTTCGCAATTATGAATTAATTTTCTTGGACTATCAGCACTTATTCTACGGTATAGACAAATAGAACGATGTTGTACTTAAGTGCACAATTTATCAACGATAATTAGAGGCGCGCAGTGTTGTAAGCTTAAAGATTTACCATTACCTCTTAGCATGATTATACATATATAACTTGACAAGCGTAAAGAGTCACTTGAACCCCAGATGTGCCAAGAGTCAATCGCGGCATCGATCCTTTTTCTATATTTTGTCGGGCAGCTTGCGTCTCTCTTTCGATCGCGCATTTCCAAGTGACTCCTTACGCTTGTCGAGTACTAACATTGTGGTGTTGACTTAAAAATATGTATGACACAATTGGTAAAACAGTTAAAACGTGTCTGGAGGATTAAAAAAATAACGAGGTTCTGTGGTTTGAAATAAGGGATTTTTTTTTTAGTCAGAGGTTAGATTATTCGGATACACCATCAAGGTGAATCTTGTACATTTAAGTAGCAAAACTTTAAATAAAAGAAAAACTAATAGGTCAACCACACAGAAAAAAAATACAGAATATACTGATCAACTGCACTTTCCTTTTCACTTTTTGTCTCGAATTTACATTTTGTATTTGGATTTTCCAACTTTAATTGTATCTTTCCGCTTATTAGGCTGTTGATGTATTTTGTTAATGCCCGTTTTCGATAAAATGTGGGTGAAAAAGAAATTTACAGTTGTTTTACATCATGGTGAAATAAAAATATTGATTCTATAAAATAAAACAAGTTCCTAACGTATTTCCTTATTTATTATTAATATTACTAAAAGTTTTTAAACCATTTTTTTTAATCTCTTATATAGTTATTATATTTCCAAAATTGTTAACATCTTTTCGCAAAAATGAAATATGTTAAGAACCACCGGTTTAGGAAATTAATTGATTTCTCTTTACCTTAGATATTAGGCGAAGAAAATATCTTGAATTGAATGTTACTTATTTTGAAGATTTAAAAAAAATATTACAATTTTAAATATTTTTTGATTAAAAAAAAAAAGACAATATTCATTTTGTGGCTATTACTATTTTCTTAATTAACTATTTTTACTGTTTAGCAACAAAGTTTACGATTCTTCACTTAACTTTTTCATTTCAATTATTTCAAAGTTTAAAATAACTTAACATATAAAATTATAATTTTTTCATGATTTGAAGGTAAAGTAGCAAAAATCATAAACTCATGATTAAATTTTCATTTTACATAGGCTTTCATTTACACAAATATTAACAATGAAAAAGTCGATAAATAAAAAGAAATTATAATGGTGTAGGCATCGGGACAAACAATAACAACAATAAAAGAAGAAAATTTTTGATTTGACGTTGTAACAAAATTATTTTTCGAGCGATTGTAATTTTACTAATAAACAATCTTAATGTGTTAATGTTTGTGGCGAACGCTACAGTGGAATAAGTGTTTTTAAACTTAACACAATTAAATTATTATAAAAAAAATAATGACTCACTTAATAAAAAATTACATAATTTATGTGCTATAGTACGAATTTTTTAATTGTTTCGACAAGTGGCAGGAGAAACCAATTCCGATGAGCTGAAAGAATTGTTTAAATTAGTTGTGAATATCTTACTTCAAATACAAAATCTTAATCTATTAGAGAAAAGCTATAAAAATAAAGATTAACTTATTTTTAAATATTATTAAGTTGGTTCATTAAATACATTGTATTTTCTAATGGTTTTACTTTAGCACAAAAAAAGTTTAACCAAAACATTTAATTTGTTATTGTTCTATATTTTATCAATATCAAAAACTGAAGAAAATGTGTTAGTATTGATTTGAGTTCAAAGTAAATCACACTAGTTTTTGAATTAAACATGTAAAGCCACTGTGTAAACTGCTGAGAGCCATTAGCATGCTAGAAAATGGCGCACGACAAACATGTATAGCGCGAGCATTTGGCACATTTGAAAATGTAATTTCTCGCTTAAATGCTACTTATGAAGAAACTGAAGATGTATTAAAAATAGACACGGAACACACAAACTCTACAACCCACAATGAAGTTCGTTTTTTGTAATTAGCTGTAAGAAGGAACCCTACGGTAACGACACCTGAGTTTCAAATGCAGCTGTTGCTAACACTTGGAACAATAGTTTCTTCTAGTTCCAGTATACTTTATACGAATTCAGTTGGACAACGCAAAAATCGGGGTGCGGTCAATAATGCCACGTCGAGCATTAAGCTAAACTGAACCGTTTGTAATTGATTACTCCCGGTATTGTCCTCTTGGGCTGTCGGCGAACCTTTTGAGATTCTATGGATCTTATTGGATAGTACTTAACCCTAAATGGCCAAATTTTATCGGCAGTTTTCTCACCGCAAAATTCGATGCCGGAAAATAACAAATCAGTGTTTGCAAAACTATTTACCAGTGCCGTGTTAATATAAATACATATTTTTCCGTTTTATAAATACCTATTATCTTGTTTTCAGTTTTATTGGAGTATCTGTTATATAGTTAGTAACATAGAAATACCTTTTACAAAACTGCACAAAAAAAAATTGTTGGAACTAGTGAAACAACAAAATTTTAAGAAAGAATACGTCACAGAAAAACTTTTTAAATCTTACGGTCATACAGTTTTGCGTTTGCCTCCATATTATTGTGTATTCAACCCTATTGAACTGATCTGGGTTGCTTTAAAGAACAAATAACGAAAGTGTAATCAAGCTCCTCAATTAAGCGATTCTGTTCCAACCAATATAAGAAAAGTAATTGATGAACTCGCCGAAACTGACTTTGGAAAAATTGTGTTTGCCACGTCAAAGAAAAAAAAACAATATTGTGTTTTGCAACAAATCGAACCGATAGTGATAAATACCCAAGAAGACTCAAGTACTGATGAGTGTTTCGATAGTGACTAATGTATAATAGTGTTTCGTTTAGGGTGATCACCTTATTACGTCATCAAGTCAAAACAATACTTACCTAAAGTTTTTGAAAAAATTTTAAAATGAGTTTAAAAATACATGCCAATCTACGAACCCAATTAAATAAGTTTTGAATTTAAATAGGTATACCCCAAAACCTCTTATATTCATAAAAATACATTTCAAAATATATACTTTATTGAGAACATTGTTCACCCAATAATTATTTAATGCAGTAAAACTACTATTAAAATATTTGTTATGACGCCTATGCAACAATAAAGTTCGGCAAGCCGCCGGATGTAATATTGTTTTTATACTTGTCCAACTGACTTCGTAAGAACCATACCATCATAAATCGTTTGCACGAAGCTCGCTTAAAATATCCAACAGAGTGCTATTTATTTTTCAGACTGGTCAAGATTTGATGTAAATCCCGATATTCGTAAGTAAGGGTTCATTCTTATAAGTGAGATACAGTAGTGGTTTGGGGTGAAATCAGCATCGGAGGTAGGGCCGACCTTGTTTTGCTGCAACATTTTTTAAATGCCAATAGGCATAAATCACTTTGACCAATTATGCTTCCATACCGCAGTCATTGAAAGAAAATTTCGTACTAATGCACTATACTATACT
This sequence comes from Agelastica alni, assembly GCA_950111635.1. Lineage (NCBI taxonomy): Eukaryota > Metazoa > Arthropoda > Insecta > Coleoptera > Chrysomelidae > Agelastica > Agelastica alni. The sequence goes on along the minus strand of OX467710.1, from coordinate 29,374,333 downwards.
AATGAATGATAATGCACGATTACACGTTGCGGCCAGTGGCCGAAGTGCACACAACCAAACTTATATGGAATCACCTATTATTTTTCATAATTTTTGAAATGTATGAAAATTTTTTGTTTATGAATAAACTCGGTCCTTACCAAGAGTTTTAATGAAAAATAACCCACATAAAAATTGATTAGTTGACACAATAAACACAGCGGTATTTTTTTTTGGTTTGTGAGATTTAAATTTTTCATGGTCAAAAAGCTAAACAAAAAGAATATTGGTAATTTTAATAATCCGTATTGCCACTTCCAGCCATTACGTAAGCTTCTATTCGCGTTGGCATGCTTCGTATTAAATTGCCAACATTTTCTTGGGCTATGTTTTCCCATTCTGCTAATGCTGCATCAATAAACTATGCGTTCTTTTAAGCTGGCGCCAAAAATGTTTAATAGGATTTAGGTCTGGTGAACATGCAGGCCATTCTAAATGGTGACACCTTTCGTTTCAAGATATTCTCTAGCCACTCTGCTGGTTTGGGGATGTGCATTATCATGCATGAAGATAAAATCTCCAATTACAGCTCCCCAAAGCCTAACGATTGGTTCCAGCACTAAATCAACATACCTTCGACGACCGGTTAAAGTTTGTTGAAGTGGTAACAATGAAGTTTTTGCTTCCAGCATAATACCTCCTCAGAACATTAGTTCCTCCTTTATATCTTGGGACAGATCTGGCAGTCTGGAGTCTCGCTCGTCTTCCTGGAGCCCTGAGATCCCGAATTCGAGGCTCATCTGATCTGATCAAAAAAAGAACATTTTGCCAATTCTTAATTTTTCAAATGCAGTACATATACAAATACAAATCCAATTGGTCCCACGTCGATATCATTTTTTATTCTCGAGATAATAATAATTCCGAAAGTTTACCATTTTTTTTTTAGTTTTTTGATTCTCCATAAAAAACAGCTTGACCGATTTTGCTGAAAATCTAATTAGTTCTAAGTTGCGTAATTATGCGTCGAATGCAATTGGTCCCACGTCGATATCATTTTTTGTTCTCAAGATAATCAAGACGGAAAATAATTCCGAAAGTTTTCCATTTTTTTTAGTTTTACATACATACATATAGCCACGCCTTTTTCCCGTAGGGGTGGGCAGAGACCACTTCCTTCCACTAGCCACGATTCTTACACACATCTTTCGCTTCCTCTACTTTGCTCTCATACATGCTTGTCGGTTGTTGGTACTCTTGACCTGACCTTTCTTCAAAACAATGTTGATCTGATCGAGATATGTTTGCCGAGGTCGACCTTTTACCGACTTGTTCATTCATACTCGCCTTATAAATTTGTTTTGTCAATCTACTTCATATATCCTTTCTACGTGTCCAAATCATCTAAGCATTCCTTTATCTATTTTTGTAACCACATCTTCTTTTACATCACAGCGTTCGCTTATCTCACTATTCTTCACTTTATCCAACCGAGTCACTCCGGCTATACTTCTCAGACTACTCATTTCTCTATTTTCATGCTTTTTCTGCCAAACTTAACATTCACTACCATATATAAGTGTAGGAACCAACACTTCTCTGAGCACAGCCAGATCTGACTTTTTGGACACTTTCTGGCTGTTCATATACGAGTATATTTTGTGTCAACTTTATGAGTCTAAAATTCCAGCAACCATTAACATGCCGAATTTTTATGTAATGGACAAAAATAAAGCAGTTAACTTTTTATGAGTTGCAGAAAACATTAGGATGGGGAGAAATTGGAAGGCAGACTTTTTTGTAAACAAGCAGTCAAATCACCTTTTTTGAACCTGAATTATTGGGAAATAATGACACGAAATCAGACAGGAAAAGACATTGCTGGAAAAACAATTTTCTGATTATATCCGATGTAGCTAAAGTAAAAGTAAATTTATAATTCTAGAGAATATTAACTAGGCACTACCAGGCAAGAGGACATATGAAGAAGATTAAATTAGTAGAAAATAATAACTGTAAATTCTACGAATAAAACAAATAATAAATCTCTCCATCCACATTTTCTTAGAATTAAGTATGATGTTAAAGGTAAGAAACAAATAAAAAAAACCGTAAACTGTAATCTAAATTATTTTGTGGCTACTAAAATTTCTACAAACCATTGGATTGAAGAAAATGAAAAAGCTGTCGAGAAACCTTAGGAGAATGGAATACAACAGATCTCTAAGGTCATATTCAAGAGCTCTTTCCAGCAGATACAATAAGATGGCTTTCTTTAAACATTTATTTATTTCATGCCCAATTGTTTTTCTATTTTATTTAATACATAATTTTGTACACTACGTACCCATCTCTAAATAAATCCACCACTTTTTTTGCAATTAAGTTATCAATTCCTCTACTCCTAGAGAATAGTTGCTCCAACAATTCAGAAACGTATATACCAAAAAAACAGGCAGCAGTAAATTTTTTTAAAAAGAATGTAATACTGTAATTTTATCAAATGAAAATAATACATTTTTGTTTAACTTTATTGTTTTTTAGGTATATGTTTTAATTTTTATTTTATAAAACTACTTATCATAAGCATGTTTTATCTTAACAAATTAATTAAGTATTCATTAACAACATATTCATAATAGATTACACACCGCATATTCAAATTTTCTTACCTGTAACACAGCCAATGTGAAACATACTGCTCCAATGTCTACGGCATGTGATTTGACCCATCGACCAAAAGCTGCTTCACATCCTGTATCATAAGGCGGGGTAGTTGAGGTCTGAGTCAAAGCGTTTTGCGATTCTGAAAATTAACAATATATAGTTTGCTTCTACAAGAGTCTTGATTAAGGATAGTAACTAAACATCCAAACTATGCTAGAAATCAAACTCATTTGGAGAGAAAGAGAAAGAGTAGTTAAACATCTGAACGATCCAAGAGGCGACACTTTTTCTCGGAAGTTAGTTTTGCTCACTCTTTCTCCCTGATATGTCTATGGCTACGTTTAAAGAAGGTACCTTTCTCAAAACGACAGATCCAAAATCCGGAAGTCACTTTAATTACATTTTAGAATTTTAAGTGTTTTTGTTATTTTTATGTGTTTTATTATCCACTAACTATACAATTTAGTAAAATCATTCGGAAACCTAATATTTATTTACTCAAAAAACATGGACAAAACCACCAACCAGGAAGAATTTCCACATGCTTACCTATACTTTATATATTATGAGAATTTTTAATGGTGATACTTCATCAGCAGAAGTGTTAAGGTATCTGAAGCTGCTTACAAAAAAAGTTTCTAGTGATCCCAATTTTCCAAGAGACTACTGAAATTATTAGAGCAAAGTACTTGAAAGCCTCCATTGGTTTACTATTCTAGGGTGATGGACAATTTTTTGTAAGATCAAGTCATTAGCATTTTAGGTAACAATACAATCCAGAAGTAGCCGATGGAGAACCCAAAGCAACGGCCTGCCTCAGGGAAGCGTCCTAGCGCCCATACAGTATAACATCTACACAAACGACCAACCGGTGCACCCACAAACAAGACACTTCATATATGCGGACGATACCGCCATAAAAGTTCAAGGGGTATCTTTCCAGGAGGTAGAGGACACTCTATCCCAATCACTCGACGATCTGGTTAAGTACTACAAGCTGAACCACCTGAGACCGAATCCCTCTAAAACCAAAGTATGCGCCTTCCACCTCAGAAACAAGCAGGTACGGAGAAAACTGAAGGTACACTGGCAGGGCAGAGAGCTAGAACACAACGACTCACCGAAATACTTGGGTATCCGGTTGGACCGGACCTTAACTTTCCGAAAACACTGTCAAGAAATCAAAGGCAAAGTCTGTGCAAGAAAGAACATTATTCGCAAACTTACAAATACAAAATGGGGAGCACAGCCTCAAACCTGATGAACCTCGGCCCTCGCCTTGTGCTTTTCGGTCGCCAAGTATGCTGCATCCGTCTGGTTCAACTCTGCCCACACTAACCACGTCGACGTAGCGTTAAACGAGACCGCCCGACTAATCTCGGTGTGCTTAAAACCGACCCCAATCGGAGGGATCAACCCCATCGTTGGCATTGCCCGGCCTCAGATCAGAAGACGAGTTGCCGCGAAATCGGAGATGAGAAAACAGACTGCCGACTTAAATCTCGGAGGAGTTTTATGCACTCAACAACTCCTCTTAATACCTCACCTGAATTACGACGAGCTGTTCTCTGGAGCTAAACCACTGTGCCAGCGCGGACCAACCCAAAGGAAGAGTTAGCGGCTGGGAAAAAATTAAATTATCCAACGTGGAGAGCGCTGAACAGGCTGAGGACAGGCACTACACGTTGCAATAGCAACCTAAAGAAATGGGGTTACAAAGATGACGACACCTGTATGTCCGAATTTGGAGACCACCTGCGCAGATGAGAACTTAATTTTAGCGAATATATGTGGCTGATTATTGGAAATAGAGAATATGATATGAGGGGCTCCGGAAACGGAAAGTAAGTATTAGTAGGCGAAGAACTGTCGCTCAATCTCAAAGTTTGTTAAAAGTGAAGAGATTAAGAGGGATTAACTATTAAAAGGGACTACTTCCGGTTACATTCATCGGAGTAGGGTCAAACGTCAACAACACAGGACAGTTGCCGAATAACTCTACTTGATAATAAACAAAGAATGACGATAAACACGAATAATCATGGTTGGATGGTAATCAGTTCGGTTTGAATCGGCACTTGACATCCGCTTCTTTGGCTTCTTTATTATTATTATTATTATTATATTAAATTTATGCATACAGAACCTGATGATCAAATCATATTAGCGTTATCTGAAGAGGAGTTGCTGGCGATGGTTAATGTTATGCATGATTCACTGAAAATGAAAGGGATGAAAATAAATGTGAGCAAAACGAAAGTAATGGTTTTTGAAAGAGAAGAAAGCATGACAAACTGTGGGGTTTCGATTGAGGGAGAAAGAATGGAACAAGTTAATGAATTTGTGTACTTGGGTTCAAAATTTACTAGAGATGGAAAGTATGACAGTGACATTGAGCGAAGGGTGTTGGCAGGAAAACAAATGAATGGGGCACTGCATAGCTTTATGAATAGCCAGAAAGTCTATGCACGTCTGGCGGTGCATAGAGGTGTGTTGGTTCCTACACTTATGTATGGTAGTGAATGTTGGGTTTGGCAAAAGAAGCATGAAAATAGGATTAATGCTGCGGAGATGAGTAGTCTGAGAAGTATAGCCGGAGTGACTCGGTTGGATAAAGTTAATAATAGTGAGATAAGAAAACGCTGTGGTGTAAAAGAAGATGTGGTCACAAAGATAGATAAAGGAATGCTTAGATGGTTTGGACACGTAGAAAGGATGCATGAAGGAAGATTGACGAAACAAATTTATAAGGCGAGTGTGAATGGGCAAATCGGTAGAGGTCGACCTCGGAGAACATATCTCGATCAGATCAACATTGTTTTGAAGAAAGGCCAGGTCAAGAGTACCAACAACCGAAGAGCATGTATGAAAGCACTGATGAAAGTAGAGGAAGCAAAAGATGTGTGTACGAACCGTAGCAAGTGGAAGGAAGTGGTTTCTGCCTACCCCTATGGGAAAAAGGCGTGACTCTATGTATGTATGTATGTAGAACCTGACGTGGACGCATAATACTTATATAAAGCAAATGTATCTGCTGTGACTTGTTCAAATATTTTCCCACAACAATTGTTGACGCTGGTGAAATTAGGAAGTGTCTGAATCTCTACCTGTATGAAACTTTTTGTAATGTAAATTAATATTAATTTAAATAATTGACATTTTTTAGTTTTTTTTATTAGTTGCACCGATTGCCGTAAAATTAGCATTATTTTAAATTAATGAAATAGTCTTACCTAACTTGAAGGATGCAGCGGAGGGTGATTTAGCGGTAGTTATAGTGGAGGCTGTAGTGATGGCTTCAGTGGTTGTTGTAGTTGTAATGGTGCTTGTAGTAACAGGTAGGGGACCCGCAGCATTACAATAAAAAACAGCCGATTGCCCCTGCTTCGGAGGACAACAGGTTATCGGTAAATCCGTTCCATTCATCACTTGATGCCAATCTAAATAGTCAATTACTCCACAGCATTGATACTAAAATTCAAAAAAAAATCCCGTTTGTTTCATATTCACCAACCTTCAACCAAACATAAATGATGCTGATAAAAATATAACATAATACATTTGTGTATAACAAAACGACAAAAGAAAAAACCAGCCGTATTCGGCATTAAAATAAAAGAAATTTAATTTATCTAAATAATAAAAAAATAGATTCAAAAACAACTATTAAAAAATGTCAATGTATTTTAAAAAAACGAAATAGAAGCATAGGGAGACACTAACAATAAGCTAGACTTGACAATTATATAAATATATATATATATATATATATATATATATATATATATATATTAAATATATATTATATATATATATATATATATATTTAAATTTAAATAAAATAGAAAATATTTAAGATACAAACAAAACTCTTTTTTTTATTTTTAAGTTAAACTTATGACAATTATGTTTTGAAAAACACATAATTTAAATGTCCACTACTGTTTAGTTTGCAGAATGCAATTCGATGAACCCAATTTTCGGTGACTTTCGCAATAAATAATTTCATTATTGCATTATTTGTTCCTCACAATATCTGATAAAAAATAATCCAAAAGTGTTAAATCGCAATTTCGTGAAAGCTAATTAACAGTTTCATTTCTGGAGATTACAGACTCGCCAAACTTTTCTCCCAATAAGTCCATAGTGGGTGAAATTGGGAAAATGTGGTATCGCACCATCTCGCATCTTGTTGGAAAAACATGCCTTTTAAATCCAATTCATCCACTTTTGGCCACAAAAAATCTATTAACATTGATCGACGACACGCACCATTCAATGTTACTGCATCTCCATTAACATTTTCAAAAAATAAGGGGCCATAAATCACACCTGTCATTTTTTCTAAATGCAAAGGCTTCTTACGAATCTGTTGTGTATTATTTTCACTCCAAAAACGACAATTTTGTTTGTTTACAAAGTCGTTCAACCGAAATATGCTTCATCTATAAAGATGAGTCCAATCACTAAATACACGGCGCTTATGATGGTTGTGGCGGACACACCGCCCAATTGGAGGTGCAATAAAAACCCTGGAATTTATTTGTGAAACAGACACACTCGCATTTATGATCGAGTCCTGTCTGCTGGTTTATGGATAAGTAAGTAACCCTTTGGTCGGTAGGCCCTGCAAAAATATATGCCATTGCAGCCATTGTAACGGGCCGACCGATCTGGATATAATCGAAAACCCTACGCAGGTAAAAATAGTTGTAGACCTGGTAGGGCAGAGTATCCGTAGCTTAGGTACTAAGATCAGTCGATTAACAGACATCATTGGGTGCACTCCGTATCGTCCTTCTGTTCTTTATATTAAATCATTCCAGTTAAAAGTATTTGTTATTAATTCAATCACACCCTTAGGCATCTGCCTATTTACCAAAATGGCGTTCCGAATTTTTTAATGAGTCGTCGAATAGTATGCACAGAAGGACGATATGTGGTCCACAATCTTTACGAAGATCACGTTGAGTTTGAGCAAAAAAATTAAGGATAGTAACCAAACGTTGTTAGAGTGTGTATTTTGCCTAGATGAATTGTCAAACTATACTAAAGACAAATGACAGCTATTGACATTTAAACAGTGTTGCCATGACGTTTTAAAAATATATCACCCATATTGGGAAACCCTTTACTTTTGTTTTAGACTTTTCGCTTTGGGTTACTTACATTTTTCTGAATGAGATCCCACATGTAAGCAGACGTGGAATCGGAATCATTATAGTTTTTCATTTTGCCTAACATTGATTCTTCCAGATACTTTGTAGTTTTATCTCTTAGTACGTATCCTGCGATGCCGGCGGAGAATTCAAAGATGAATATAATACCCAGCAGAACGGAAAACTGCAAACAATAAAGTACATAAATATCAAAGGTATCCTTTTTTTTTAAAAAATCGTGTAAAATTATTTCAAAGCTAATCTCACATAAAAAAACAGGTTTCGTAAAATTTTAGAATGTCACAACTTTTTTGTTTTAAACTACGAGTTAGGACAAATTCAACAACTTTTCATCTGGAGTTTTCCATCATTATCTGGAAAAGCGCAAACCCAACAACTGGTCGTCGTAATTTGGTTTTTATTTACTTCTTTCCATCCCTATGGATTTTATTTTGCTTAAGCGGCTGTCAACCAGTATCCAAGGAGACAAACGACATGTCAAAAAAAAAAAAATTTAATATTGTTTTAATTTTTATGATTGTCAAAATTGAATTATATTTATCCTTTTTATAATCAGTTTAGATAAATATTAAGAACACGTTTATAATAAACCTACAATATTAACTAAAATGTTTCTATTGACAAGGGTAGATTGGAAAAAATAATAATAATCCAAATAAAGTTTACAATTCAGTATCATCAGTTATTTCTGTAAATTTAACAATCGATGATATTTCTGATGTTATCAAAATTACAATAGGCCGATGATAAATAAAATAAGCAACGAAAGTGTTACCCCCCAAGCGCGCCATTAGATGTTTCACATAAAAAACATCTTTGCCTTTCCAGGTACAGGAATCTGTAAGAAACTATCCTGCCCTCCCTTTCAGCATCCGGGGTAGGGCCGATCTCGTTTTGCTGCAGAATTTCAATTTCAATAAGTAAAATGATACCAATTATCCATTCATTCCGCAGTCATTAAAAAAAAAGGGTTTGCGTCTCGGGACGCCCGATAAAAGTAATAACTCCAAATGATTTGCGTAGATACTGTTACAAATTTTAGTTCTTTCTTGGATTCGGCGATTTAAACTCGATACAGTAACAAAACAATGTTTATTCCACTACTTTTACACAATAAATTTTACTCTTACAAATCACTTAGATATTCAACAACTTTTACAACTATTTACATTTCATAAATCATAAACACTTTTAAAACTTAACTAAAACTGTTCGCGGCTGCTGTCCTTTTTATACCTGTAAATCATACTTCGACCTTTTTCGCGAAGGCGACAGACCCCTTTCGAAGCGGCAAGGGTTTACTAGACACCTCGTCGAGAATTTGTTGGAGCTTTCCTTTTGCTCTTAGCGCCGACAGTCCCCCAATTGCGGCCGACGCACTGTCGCGACAGAAAGGGTCAACAGAGACGGACTCAAGAAATCGTAACAATACTATTAAATATTGAACAATTCTAAGTTTATTCCTATTTCCTATTTTAGCCGTTTTCTATCCTTTGGATATAGGCCCCTTTCAAATTTGACCATTGGCTTCGGTTTTGCGCAACTCAATACCAATTTAAGCCTGCGACCTTCTTTATCTCATCGTACCATCTTTGCTGGGGTCTTCCAACACTTTTCCTCTCTTCCCAAGGTCTCCATCTGGTGATACACCCGCTCCAGTTTTCTGTATGTCTGGCCACGTGTCCTACCCATTGCCATTTTAGGGAACTAAGTTTATTATTAGAATTAAAATGATCATTTGGGTGAGGATTATGAGTGAATACAAAATTTTTGGTAAATTAGTGACATAATAAATTTTTAAGAAAGTAAACAGCTTATTTATTTAATATAAATTATATCTTATGCATAATAATTAACATTCTTCAATAAACATGACGTCAGAAATATAATTTGTAAATCTAAGCTTGGACGTTTGAAAAGTGCGTGGTGGCTGAATGGTACAGCTATATATTTAGCACATCAGTTTATTCAGCGTGCCATAAGGAGCTATCACTTCAAAAAGTTCGTAATAATTTATTTATTATTCAAACAGGCCTACAAGGCCTTATTACACGACTAAAAAGTTTGAGATGTCATAAAATTTACATACTAATTGTATAGCTCACAGTCTAATACATGAGATTGATTGAAGTTTCTGATATACTGTGCAACGATCTCTTTGAAAACACTTAATGAAACTGTCCAATCTATATCCATCAATAAGTTGAATATATTGAATGTATTGGCTAGTCTTACATATAAGCGGGGACCTTGCAGTAGTACAAACTAGGGGTGGACTTTATGATTCAGTAATTTGAATAGAAATATTAATATATTGTTACGTTCTACGTGGGTAAAAATGAACGACGACCGAGTTTAAACTGATAACTAATTTATCTATGATGTTCACGTAATTCAACTTCGTATTTGACTGACGCTAGATGGCCCTGTTTATACATCGTGTTTGGGTGGTTCTAGAACCTTCGAGAACTGTCATTCTACTGTCATCTCTCTCCATCTAATAGCTTTAAGGATATTCCATCCTTTTCTGTTCTAGATCTTTCTTGAACATTCGAGAGTTCTCTGGAATATCCAATACAGAAGGATATTTTAATCTCGGCGATACTGCTTCTTGATTTTGCCGAATTCCATTACAATATTTTGTTGTCCAGAGGCAATATTATGAACTCATTTCTTAATTGTGTAGTTCTAACTATATTGTAGTCAGGATAGATACGATAATTTTTGTAATACAGAAATCTCAAAAATGTTTTCTACTTGGAAAAGTGTAGTTTGATATTCTCCTAACCAAATTTCTGATCCGAATTCAAGTTTTGATCTGACTAGAGTGTAGTACAAAATCTTTATAGCTTCTATATTAGAAAAATTTGATGTGTGTCTTATTATGTAACCTAACATATGGTTTGCTGATTGGATTATATTTTTTTCACATTAAAAAGGATAGTCTATCATCATATGTAATACCCAAGTCTTTCATTTTCATAACGCTCTGTAACCCCTCTTCTTGCACCATTTAATCAAATATGATCGGATTTCTCAGCTTTGTTATTCTCGTAACACTTTAATTTTTCAGATTAAAGCATAGTTTTAACAGCGGCCACGTTTTCTAATGATTATAGTATCGAAGTATTGTCGTGGCCTGCGCAATCGCCAGATTTAAATCCAATTGGACATGCTTTAACGAACAGTTTTGAGAGGTGGCAGGAATTTTCAGAATCGCCAATAATTATTTGAGGCTTTGCAGGGAACATGGATACCTCAACAAGAAATAGATAACTTAATGCTACCCATGCAAAGACGATGTAGAGCAGTTATAAATAAAAGAGGACACACCACTTATTAATTCATTTTATTTTGGAATTATTCTTCTTCTTATTCTTTGTAAAGACCTTTTGGTCTGTTTATTTTGAAGGCTGGTCAGTGTTGTTGATTCTCCTGTGATAGAGATGTCCAATTATCTTTTTGGTGGTCTTCCGATTGGCCTTTTACCATCTGGATTTCCATTTTGCACAATCTGGTCCCGCCAGTATCATCTGCGCTTTCGTCCCCATCTGATTACATCTTTCACCTCGCATATCTCTCTTATTGTTGCGCTTCTCACTCTATCCCGTAGTCTTTTTCCCGCTATTGACCTTAGAGTCTTCATCTCTGCGTTCTTAACAAACATTTTGTTTTGTTTGTGTCTTATTTTGCAATTAAATTGAATATAATTTTGAGTTTTATTGTCAAAATTAACTTGTTTTGGTTTATTAATTGCAAAACCTCAATTTAATTAATAACTTTATAGAATATCCTTAGATCATTTCCATATGTGTAGTTAAAAACATGTTCACTTTGAACAATGTATGAATATTTATATCGAATATTAAGCAACATTTCATCATAAGTAGAAATTGACATGTGAATGTTTTTAATTGGAGAATCAGTATTATTCGATAATAATTAATTCAATCATATTCATAACATAATCCGGCTTTGGTATTTCTATAAATGCTTGAATAATTAATAGTCAAATACATTTTTTCTTTTATTATATTCTTATACCATTTTATATTTTACAGATTCAAAAATATCGACTTTGTTCTTATATATTTAATGGAAAAATTTTATGTGAATATTTTATGTACGTAAGTTTTTTTTACAATAAGCAGTTTAACTTATTCATAATTCTTCGGTGTCGGGTTTCATTTTTTGATTTGTTCAGTTATTGGTTAGCATTTCTAAAGTCAACCCTGGCAATTTTGTGGGTTATTCTTTCGATTCAAAATCGTTGGACTGTTAAAAGTAATCAATTTAATTAATTAGGTACTTACCGAAAATAGCATAATCCAGCTGTTTTTGGCCGCTCCATAGCATCCCAAAAAGCAAATAATAAAGATTAATGTACCGGTAGCTATCAGCAGATTCGGTAACGAAAAGTATTGGCTATTCAAAAAGAAGTTATACTGTGTGTAGTAGGCGTGTATAGTAGCTCCCACAGATATCAAGATTATTCCAGTTATCTATAAATAAAAATAACAACATGAATAATAAGTTTAAACAACCATTAATAATAATAATAATATCTTTATTCAACACATTGCTATTTGTTACTCCCAAATAAATATAATTTAACAAAAGTTATACTCTGGAAACATACATACATACACAGTCACGCTTTTTCTCGTAGGGGTAGATAGAGACCACTTGCTACGGTTCTTATACAAGTCTTTCGCTTCTTCTACTTTCATCAGCGCTTTTATACATGCTCGTCGGTTGTTGGTACTCTTTTCCTGTCCTTTCTTTAAAACAATTTCGACCTGGTCGAGATACGTTCGTCTAGGTCGACCTCCACCGACTTGCTCGCCTTATTAATCTGTTTCGTCTAACTTTTATCATCCATCCTCTCTACGTGTCCAAACCATTTAAGCTTTCCTTTATCTATCTTTGTTACCCAATCTTTCACACCACTGCGTTCTTTTATCTCACTATTCCTCGCTTTATACATCAAAGTCACTCTGGCTTTACTTCTCAGTCTACTCATCTCCGCAGCATTGATTTTACTTTCATGTTTCTTCTGCCAAACCCTACATTCACTACCATACATAAATGTAGGTACCAGCACTCCCCTATGAACAGCCAGTCGTGCCTTTTTTGACACGTTCTGGCTGCTCAGGTCCCCATTTATTGGTTTTCCTGCCAACACACTTCGCTCAATATCACAGTCATACTTTCCGTCTCTGGAAAAAACAAAACAAATATCTTTACAACAAAAAACAAAAATTAATGGCAATCAAATGTATTGATTAGTACCCTTGAAACAAAACTGAATTTCTATTTTTAACATAAAATTGTGTTTTCCTCTGCAGTAGTCATGATCATCTCGAAAACCTTTGTAAAATATTTTGTACATCTATAGGTTTTTTCCCCAACCTAATTTTATGAATAAACAAAACATCGAACTTTTAAAATCTGTTTACGTTCATCCAATTTAATGTAACTAACATGACGTCAATATTCGTGTATGTATTGAAGTTGCTCGAGCTTGACCGGATCTATGACGACTGTTATAGATTTCTTCTTCGTATCACCTGGACCAACCTTAAGAACTGAAAACCGAGAACAAATCGCTAGGAAATATTGCTTCTACTGAAGTAAATGCAATTTTAAAAAGGACTTTTTTGATAACTCAAAATTAAAAATAGCACACCTGTTAAAAGTTTTTGTATTTTGTATTTGTACTAAAATACTTAAGCCCTCGAAAAAAACTACTACTAACTATATATAGTAGTAAATAAGTGCGACAAACTTCAGGGGGTCATTCTGCATGAAAAAATAATGACAGTTTGCTATGTAAACGTATGTCCGCAAATGCTTCGTTTTCAGAGATACGGGGTGTTAAAGTTTTGGATAGGTAGGGGAGGTACGAAACATTGGCCTGCTCGATCGCCGGATTTAAATCCTCTAGATTTTTTCATTTGGAGTTTTCTTAAGTCATTAGTTTATTCCACCCCCGTTGAAAATGTTTAAGACCTGAGGATTCGAATTATAGCTGAATGTAAGACAATAAGAAATACGCCAGGAATATTTGCGCGAGTACAACAATCAATGAGGTGAAGAGTTGAATCTTGTGTCACGTCTGAGTGAGGTCATTTTGAACATATGTTGTAGCTTTGCGCCTATTTAAAATTGTATCAGTGTTATTTTCTGTTATTGTTCTGGTTTAATGTTATTGTATTAGAAAGTTCTTATTAATGTATTAAAGAAATATACGCTTTAAGATGTTTTATTTTTTTGCATAAAAACGGCGCCCTATACGAAAAAAAGGCAAGAAAGATTTTTTGCCACAAATTTACCGAGGTATTTAAATATGATTTTAAATTTAAAATATCTCAGTGTCGTACCATTTTCTTCTTTAAAAAAATTGGAATTATTACCCGTATGCGCGCCAATGATGAACATAAAATTCTTAATTGCATGTCAAATTATGCGCAATAACTACCTCTTAAAACGCACCAAATTTCATTTGCATATCTCGACCGGTTTCAGAGCAATAAATAAATCGTTAGTTTTTAAGAAAAACTTTAACACCCTGTATCTCTGAAATGAAGTATTTGCGGACATACGTTTATATAGCAAACTATTATTACCTTCCCTCACCTAGGTACAAGTATATTCCACTACAACGTTGCTAAAGTTACATCTTCATGTTTAATGATTCGTGACTTTGTCTGTATATTCGTCTGCTTACACTTATGTATTAATGATTCCCTTATCCCACTTGTAAAGTAAATAACTATTATTAAATTAGCTATTTAAAGATGCAGTGATTAAAAAAACATGTAATAAAATTTAATGAAGCTATGAAATTAAAAAAATTATTTATGCGTATAGTGAAGGTTGTGTTATACAAGTAAATGAGTGGTTGTGTTTTATATTTGGAGCTATTACTGACATTACATTTATGTAATATAGATGGTTATTGGGTTAAAACAAAGAAACACACTAACTGTAGGTGAAAAATCGATTGGCATACTGAAAAAGAGAGAAATATTTTATGAAACTCGGCACGTTCTAGTAAAAAATAAACTCGTAGGTGTAATACACGCTATCAATTTTTGTTACGGTTTTTATTTGAATTTTTCTGTAGGGAATTAAAAGGTAGAAACATGACATTTTTTTTATTTGTTACATACATTTGACGTGCCATTACAGACGCTCGTAATAATGTTAATCGCTATTATACAAAATCTCCAAAGAAGGGGCAAATACACAATTTTCTGGCCCAGAACCCTTCTGTGGACTTTCCAAAGCCCACTTGAAAGAAGAGGTTCGACGCTGGGAAACAGATGAAATGAAATCTCACTGGCATAAAGTGCCAGGACAAAGACAAGCGAAAAGGCTAGTAAGTCAAGGAAAGCTAAGCAGCTTCTCGAGTTGGACAAGAAGGACTTGAAACTGGTCACGGGAATTCTTACTGAACAGTGCCCTCTAAGGTATCACCTGTAAAAGGTGGGCAAAACAGAGAGTGATAGTTGCCGCTACTTCGAGAACTTCGCTGAAACTGCAGAACATTTTCTTTGCAAATGCCCAGCGCTTAAGTAAGTGGGTTCTAACAAAAACTGTTTAATCTTTTACAAATTTACAGAAACCTTTTTCTCTTACTCACTCTCCAAAGACTATACGTTCAGGTATACGTTCAGGTTGAGAAAATCACATCTTTATATATTTTTTAAATAACTTATTTATTTGTTTATTATTTACTTTCCGAACAGGTCTCAATTTATTGAAATATTTTTGTTAATTTGACTGGTTTATTTGAAACTGTTCACATTTCTTCTAAGGAATTAAGGGTTCGATGCAAAATGAAACGTTGTTAGGGTGTACGGTTCAACTTGAAGGTATCTGTATGGTTGTAGTTATATCTTTCTCTAACAGTAGATAATAGACGAGATCAACAACGACGTCGCAAATTAAAGCTACGTTATTGGCAACAGCGCCACTTAACAGGTAGTTTTATTTTATCGCTAAGGAAGTTTTATAGACGTGCTGCAACGGTTTCGTAAAGCAAAGACTGGATTTTTTTTGTATTATTAGGGGAAGGCGTTTCTACGTTTAGTTTTTATTGTATATTTTTACGTGCAGTACTTATCGTCGAGACTCATAGTTTTGAAATTTGTAATAAACAATGTTTCTATTTCTTCGTTGATCTTCAATATAATTAGAACTTCGATATAATTAGAAGTGCTAATTGCAGTCATTTAGCTTTAATTTAATTTGGTGACAAATTATAAATATGAGTAAGAATAGTAATAGTAAACCGGATATCAAAAGGAAACGTCACAATTTAACACCCGAAGAAAAAACCATGATCAGAAAAGTGTTTAAAGGACAGCCCTCAGCCTTCGGCTGTTACCAAGGGACGAGCATTCGATTGTCATAAAATTATCTCATCTATTATCAATGTACTTGTGAGATTACTACCGATAATTTTCTATTGTTGCGTTAATTTTGTCCAGGAGTTAAGTTATTTGATACATTATGTTGCTTTATTCCTAAGTTCGATAACTCTTCTATCGAATAAAATAAAATCTGTTATCGTAATCAAACAAAAATTAAAATTTTTGGGCCTTCAACGTTAGCTTACCCGTTTTAGGCCACCTTCCCCTAATTGACAAGCGTAAGTAACTGGTTTCTGATCTTGTAATGGAGTTGCAATTGATTAAAAGTCGGAGCGTTGCCACCATCTTCACAACTGCTCAAAAATCGGATGAAGCAATCCATTTTTTTTATTTTTTTCCATCTTAACAACTATAACGAAAGCCGCATTGATAGTCGATATACCAAACTCATATATAACATCTATAAAAACGCAACGACATGAAACCAGCAAACCCGTAAACATTGAACGCAGCGTTAGGCAGGGAGACACTTTGTCACCCAAGTTGTTTATAACAGCACTAGAGTATGCATTCAAAAGACTAGAATGGGACAATAAAGGCATCACCATAGATGGAGAAAATCTGAATCATCTTAGTTTCGCAGACGATATAATTCAGATCGCTGATGAGCTTGGAGAAATAAAAGAGATGTTAAGAGACCTGGATGAAGCATGTTCAAAAATCTTAAAATACAATTTAAAAAAACAAAATATATGACCAATCTCGTCCCAAGTGAGGAACTCTATATATCAGACCAATGTGTGGAACTTACGTATATCTGGGACACGAGATCAGAATAGATAAAGACAATCAAACCTGCGAGGCGAGGAGGAGAGTAACTCTGGCATGGGCAGCATTTGGTGCTTTGAGAGATGTATTTAAGAGCAACATCCCATTAAGCATGAAGCGAAGAGTTTTTGATCAATGCGTACTTCCGGTGATGACATACGGGATGGAAACATCAACCCTTACTAAAAAATCAGCCTCAAAGCTGCAGGTAACACAGAGACGTATGGAAAGATCAATGCTCGGGATAACCCTTAGAGATAAAGTGAGCAACGAACATGTTAGGAGAAGAACGGGAGTTACCGACGTCATAGTTCGTATAGCTAAACTAAAATGGAACTGGGAGGGTCATACCGCTCGACTACGCGATTCTAGATGGACTCGCAAACTCCTAGAATGGAGACCCAGACTAGACAAGCGCAGCAGAGGCAGACCACCAACGCACTGGACGGACGATATAAAGAGAGTTGTCGCAAACTGGTTACAATCAGCTAGGAGCAGAGACCAATGGAGAGAACTAAGGGAGGCCTATGTCCAACAGTGGACCTGAAAAAGGCTGGATGATGATGATGATGGTGATGAACAACTATTCCAAAACATTTAAATTTAAAAATTATAACTCGGGAATACTTATTAAAACGTTTTTAAGTAATTAATATTCCATCATTCTGATGAGTGCACGACCTTTTTGAATAAATAAAATAATTTCTAAGAGACCAACAGCACATATTTGTGAGTGAAAAATATTTCTCAGACATAACATTAAACTTTACATGTAAATATAATATTATCACGTTATCAATTAATATCAACAAGTTGAGTGGCATTATTCACATGAATACTATCTCTGATATGTTGATTAATAAGTAAATATTATTTAAACCAATATTTTATTATTCTTGTATTGGCATACCTGTTTATTATGAACAAAAAATGCTTGTAAATACCTGTTCGATTATCGTTCTCGCAATGTAGTTGTTTAAAAAACGAAAACAAATCAATGATTAGGTAGTGCTTGAAATTTTTCGTAAAGAATTTTCAGCAAGTCCTTTTTACCTGAAAAAGTTTTGCTGGTCTTTAACATTTAACATGGTCGTTTGCATTTTATTTCTAAATTCTATTAACACGGGCACACAGCCTTACACTTCATTCATTTTTTTAAAGAACAGGTTCGACGCTGGGATACAGATGAAATGAAATCTCACTGGCATAAAGTGCCAGGACAAAGGCAAGCGAAAAGGCTAGTAAGTCTTTCGCCAAGGAAAGCTAAACAGTTTTTCGAGTTGAACAAGAAAGACTTGAAACTGGTGACGAGACTCCTCACTGGACACTGCCCTCTAAGGTACCACCTGAAAAAGATGGGCAAAACAGAGTGATAGTTGCCGCTACTGCGAGAACTTCGCTGAAACTGCAGAACATTTGCTTTGCGAATGCCCAGCGCTTTTCTGCAAGAGGCTCAAGTTTCTGGGAGGAGCCTTCCTAAAGCCCTTCGATAACAGAAACTTAGCCCCCAGGAAACTGATAAACTTTACTGGAAGTCTCGGAATCCCGGGCCTTAAATAGATTAAGGGTTATGCACAAAAGATCTGATAGGTCGAAGTGCTTGAGAGATAGCATGGCCATCACGACCCACCCTACAATCTACAATCTACATTTGAATTTAGTTTAACTATCGTTAGAGGAATGATGATGACTTTATAGTCGAAACTTGTTGACTCATCTCGAAAAATGAACATAATTTATTGGGGTGACTTTGGGTTTTATTTACCTCATTTAACAACTGCTAAGGCAGCTGGAAACATCACAACTAGGGTACAGGGTGACCCTAAAGTAGGTAATGATCAAAAATTCAGGAACTTATACCGATGTTTAATGTATTTTAATTCTGTGTAAAAAATAAATAGACAGAATTGTTTTTTACTGAGACGTCATAAAATATAATCCCGGATTACACTATTTCAAGGGCAAATAAACATTATTTCAAAGCTTAGGAAGAATGTGGATACATTTATTGTTATATAAGTATACTTTTGTTACTACTTAA
This sequence comes from Agelastica alni, assembly GCA_950111635.1. NCBI lineage: Eukaryota > Metazoa > Arthropoda > Insecta > Coleoptera > Chrysomelidae > Agelastica > Agelastica alni. Next base: position 29,355,257 of record OX467710.1, on the reverse strand, counting down.
TCTAATTTTAACATAATATTTTAGCTCTCGCTAACTAGCAAATGGAAATTCAGTAAAAATAAAATAATATAAATTAAAATAAAATGTAATGAAATAAAATATAAAATAAAATTTGTTGCTAATTAGTTACCAAATAATCGATTTTGTTGCTCAAACCGTCCTCTAAAATTCGCAATTACTGCTAACTTCATATAAAGGTAGCTGGAAAATTTGTTAAAATAAAAAATTGTTTCCTCACAGAACTAACTAAAATATTTCGCCGTTAACACTAGTTTACATTAGTCAAGTAAACGGTAGAGCAAATAGGCAAGTAAAGAAAAACATATTAATTCGACCAATGTAAACAGTTGGTCGAGTAAAAAGTAGAAAAAACAGGCGAGTTTCAGGCGAGTCGAGTGGTAGAGCGGACAGCATAGTGGCTCGCCCACTCGCCTTCTTTCCCACCACTATAAAATGAACTTGCCTACTAACTCGCCCAATTCAAACACTCAAGTAAAAAGTGGTCAGCGACTAGTCGAGTAGCAAGTCGATATGATATTGTTACAATCTGGACCTGCTTATTTATCGGCATCCGAGCATCGATGATGCATATTAATGACCCCTTTGTCGGCATCCGCCTTCACCTGGTAAGTTCTCGCAGATTCCAGAGGGTTCCGTCGCCTTCGCCTAACCTAACCTTCGCGAAAAAGGGTCGAATTATGATTTACGGGTATAAAAAGGACAGCAGCCGCGGACAGTTAAGTTTTAAAGTGTTTATGATTTATGAAATTTAAATAGTTTTAAAAAGTTGTATATCTAAGTGATTTATAAAAGTAGAATTTATTGTATTGGAATAAACATTGTTTTGTTACTGTATCGGAGAGTTTTAAATCACCGAATCCAAGAAAGAACTAAAATTCGTAACAATATTATAACTGTCACATTAAAATTTTGCCGTGTGAACACAAGAGGATCTTCAAACTCTTCTTGAGAAAATTAATACAATGAACGAGGAATATGGACTTGGCGTGAACATCTTTAAGACAAAATATATGACCATCAGCAAAAACGCCCAGCCTCCTATGATTTTGACTTTAAACAAGAAACTATAGAACAAGTCAAAAGATACACTTACTTGGGATAAATAATGGTAAATGCAAACTGGGATTAATCCGTAAAAATTAGATGCAGAATCGAGTAGCCAAGAAATATATTCAATAAAATGAAAACATTTTTTGTCAGCAAAAACCTAAAGCTACAACTGAAAATAAGAATGGTCAGATGTTACATCCTTCCAGTCCTTTTGTACGGCGTTGAGGCGTGGACCATGACAGAAACCATGATGAAAAAGCTCGAAGCGTTCGAAATGTGGAAATACCGGAGAATTCTGCGCATCTCATGGATCGAGCATATAACTAACGAAAAATTACTTAGAAGAATGGGTAAAACGAAAGAAGTGGCATTCACAGTAAAGAGAAGAAAAATAGAGTACTTTAGACATATTATGAGGAACAATAATTATCGACTACTACAACTTATTCTGCAGGGAAAGGTCGACGGTAGAAGAGGACCAGGAAGAAGAAGGAACTGCAAAACCTACGTCAGTGGTTTGGGATGACATCTATACATTTATTTAGAATAAGGCACCAAAAGAAGAACATGCACAAATAGAAAGCAATAGAACGAGACGAGTGCTAACCCAAGTTACTGAACGCAATTCACTTGATCGAGTTACTCTACCAACGTAAACTCCAACAAAAATAACTAGAGTTACTCTATAACACAGGGGCATACAGGGATAAACGGCAACGAGGTAGCCGATAAACTGGCAAGAAATGGGACACTGGTGGAACCAAGAAGCCAGTTGGTCGGATTGCCAATTGTCGAAGCAAAACATTTATTGAAATTAATCCTTGAACAATAACATGTTGCTCAGTGGAATGCAAATACTGGCTGCAGAACATTAAAACAGCTGATGAAAAAACCTCTACAGAAGAGGGCTGACGCACTCTGGACGATGGACCAGAGTAGACTAAGCAGCACGCTTGGCCTGCTCACAGGACACATCGCACTAATGGCGCACCTCTTCAAACTTAAGCTGGCGGCGGAGAAAAACTGTCGCCTATGCGGAGAGGAGGAGGAGAGCAGTATACACATTCTGTGTGACTGCCCGATGCTAGCGGTGTACAGGTATCAAACCTGGGGCCGTATGTTAACGGATCCAAGCGATCTAAAAGAGACAGGGCCAATAGAAATACTAAGGTTTGCCAAAAACAGCGGACTAGAATTCTGATGCCCTGAAGACACAGCGGTAGTCACAGAGGATCAAAAGATCTAGGTGACATAGGTGCCGATACCAAAGGCCCAACCGCAAGATTGTAATGTAATGTACTCTTTAAATATAAACTTAGCCTTGACTAAGATGAGAGAGAATTGAATTGTTAAATAAAGTGCAAGAATTGTATAAAGTGCTATAAGGCTGTTATTTTACTGAAATAAACAGTAGCCATTCGTCAAAACTTTAAGAAAACGAAAGTTTGCCAGTAATGTGGAGGATAAAATTGCGGGGAGAATTTTGCGCAAAATAAACGAGCCATTTGTCTGGCAAAATCTTTTTACAAGATAAAATGAAAATCGTAATGAATCGTTTTTAATATGAGTATTTACTGGTTTTAAATCTTTAGTTGAAGAAACGTCTTACAATAAATTTACTGATCAAAAGTGGTAAAGATTTTGTAAATATTGGTTTGTTTGAACTCGCATTAAGGAGTATCATAAAAAATATTGTGATTATTTTTAAATAGGTATTGTTGGAGAAGTGGTAGCGTACCAGACGACTGGTGCAAGGCCGTTATCGTGCCACTTTACAAGGGAAAAGGTTCGCAGCAGGACTGTAAGAACTACCGAGGTATTAGTTTACTCAGCATAGTCAGCAAATTGTATGCAAAGATATTGATTAAAAGGGTAACGAATGAAACTGAGATGATATGGGATGTGCAAGCAGGATTTAGAAGAGGAAGGAGTTGTATGGATCAGGTCTTTTCATTACGAGGTATAGTCGAAAAATTCTTGGCTAAAAGTCAGGTCTATTGCGCTTTTATAGACTTTGAAAACGCCTCTGACAGAATGGTGAGGAGTGAATTGTGGTCGACATTGTCTATGTATGGGGTGAGCAGTACGAGCACTGAGTTCACTTTACGAGGATTCCACTGCTTGTGTCAGGATAAACGGACCTTGCACGGACTGGTTTAACATCGAAAAGGGTGTGAGACAGGGATGTCTTCGCCATGGCTGTTTAACTTATACATAGACGATTGTTTAAGAGATTTGAAAGAGAGTGCGTATGGATTGAAAATGAATGATTTGATCGTCAAATGCCTTCTTTACGCCGATGATGCGCGATGGTTAATATTATGCATGATGCCCTGAAAATCAAAGGGATGAAAATAAATGTAAGCAAAACGAAAGTAATGGTTTTTGAAATAGAAGAAAGCATGACAAATTAAAGTTCTGATTAAGGAAGAAAGAGTGGAATAAGTAAATGAATTTGTGTACTTGGGTTCAAAGTTTACGAGAGATAGAAAGTATGTATCTTTGTATCATGCATACTAACTGTATATACTACATTGACTTAGTTGACGTGAAATCAGAAACACAACTTTCAGCCAATCATACATGATCTTTACAAATATCAATATTGGGATCAAATAATCTGGTTTGAAGGGCCGAGGTGCAGTTTATGAAAATTAATAAATAACGCGAACCTTTTTTACATCACAAATTCGTTCTGAAATTTCCCTTCTCCAGTGGTAGAAAATTTTCAAAAATTTTGGGTTGGACCGAAATCCCCCATTGCTGCGTTAGACTTATAGAAATGGAAGTTTGACGAATAACACCTCAATTTTCACAATACAATAAGCTTAAAGATTATTTCATATTTTCAAATTTTATTTTTTTTAGTGTAATTTTAAGATCTAATATAGCATTTTATTGTAAGTCTTCAAGCACATAAATAATTTAATGGTCTTGGAGAATTTAACATTAAAATTTAACGACCGCTACAGTGGCTCGTATGCTTTTCGTGGTTAAGGGATAATTTTTTTCGACAATTATTGTTAATTCGTTTATGTAGCTATTTTGTTATTAATTTACTTGAAGGTTGTGTTTATGCATTGTAATTTAGAAAAAGAATTTTGAGTTTTGATGAAGAACATTTTATGCAAAAATCATAAAGGATCGATTTAATTACCAAATATTTTTTAGAATATCTCAGATTTTTATTCTTTTTTTCGACTTGTTTTAACAAAATAACAATACGTCAAAGTGTTAATAAACACAACACACCACCAAACACCCATGTTAAAGTATTATAAATACTCGTGGATTATTCCGAATATTTCGTGTTTTATCATCACACGTCAATATACATGTAGAAGTAACGTTTAAGATAACAAGAAAATGTCTACCTATTATAATTGTTCTAAAAAGTAGTAGTTTAATCCAATTCGTTTAATATTTTAAATAATTATTTATCTAAAGCATGAATAAAATAATGCGGGAAGCAAATAAATTTTGTTTTATTCACACCCTAAGATTCGTTTAAAATATAATGTTTACGAAAATAGGTACTTCAACAGCATAGACATTTAACAAAATATTATTAAACAATTATTTACAAACTCGGAATAAAACACAATTTTATGTTGGAAAAACCTTTATATTTTATTATTAGTATCAAGTTCCTACAGACAAATTTCCAATTATAGTACTAGCAAGGTTATCTGTGTGTTATGTTTACATAACAAATTGAATCCAAATTGGGTACACAAATATTCAATTAGAAGTAATTATTAGAACCCCCAGAATCAAAAATAGGTATACTTACCACGAAAAAAAAATTAAATGTGAAAATTAGGTACTTAATAGTAGTAGACCCACAGCTGAGATTCATTTTAGTAAAGTATTTAACAATCACAATATTAAACTGGTTTAATCACTTTTACTTTTCAATGAAAGTTTAACTTCTGTCGCGGCACTTGCACAACTTTTAAATTAGTTACAAATAATTCCTAAAATAAACGAAACAATGTGCGAAACAATACACATTTAGTAGATAAGGAAGATAAGAAAGCGATAACAATAATTAGTACGTGGCTGCAGTCTTAGATGGAGAGTTCATATATTTACCTGCGCTCACAACTTTAAATTTTGGTATCATTCTAGAAACGTGGACTTGTAAATCGATTCTATAAATTTCACTTACCACCACCATTTAAGCAATGTCTTGTAACGTTAGCTGCATAAGGCATGTTTAGGTATGCAACACAATATATATTTTCTCATATTGTGAATTGCTTATCTATGAAGATCAATGACAATAATTAATTTAAACAATTCCGAAGTTTGTTTGCACTTAACATTAAAATTCTCGTCAATTTAACTTCATTTGCAAATCAGGCATAACACTAAAAAGATTTATGAAAAACTCTATGATTTTCTCTTAACTTCTCCAACAAGTGTTGGTTATGTTAATATTTAATAAAATGTCATGTCATTTCCTTCAATAATTGTAAGGTTACTTAAAATTTAAAAACAAATACATTTACATATTATCAATTCAGTAGGGTATAAAAATGAAAGATATAAAACCATTATTGAAAGATGCACGGGATGCTATAAAAAATAGGGACTATGAATTAGCTTTAAAGCTTTCGAAATCTATTTTAAAGGAAGATAAAACCAATTACATGGCACTAGTATTTTTGGGTTTGGCTTTACAAGAAGTAGGACCTGTGGAACAGGCTTCAAAAGCATTTTACAAAGCTATAGGATATAATCCTAACAATCCGTTGGCTTGGAACGGATTAATTATTTATTACGAAAAACAAGTAACTGATGAAGCTAGGATTAAACTCTTTGAGACATATATTTCTGTTCTTGATGTTGAGACTAATCCAAAAAAAATTACAGAATACTCTGAAAAATTGTGTAAAATGAATGACATTGGTGATGTTGTCAAAATAACCAATAGTGTATATAAATGTGCAAGTAAAATAGAAACAAATACAGTCAATATTTTTGAAATTTTGGCAAAATTCTATCAAAACCTCAAAGAAGTACCAAAAGAGTTACAACCAATATTTGAAGAATGTTTTTGTAAGCTACTAAATTTAAGAGAATTTAAAAGGATAGAATATTTTGCATCTTATTTAAATTTGCTATATCAGCAAAATAAATATGAAGAAGTCTTTTATAAGGCAGAAAACATGCACAGCTTCTTTGAAGACAATACTACATCTTTAATATGGATGTGTAAAATTTATAATCAAGTTTTTGTTGAAAATTTGGATTTAACTGAAAAGCTTGATGTAAAAATTAAAGAATATTATCCAAAATTATTAAAACTAGAACCAAAGAATGCTATAGGATTATTTACAGAAGCCATCCAAGTATTCATAAAGAATAATTTGCTAAAAACTAAAAATATTTTAAGAGAAGTATGTCACCTACGACCAGGACTTGTACATGCTTGGGTGTTTTTAACAAATATTTATGTATTATTAAATTTATATGATGAAGCACTTCAAGCATATTTATCTGCCAGTAAATTATTAAATTCTTCAAAATACTCGAATGTTTCATTAAAGAAAAATTTAGATAATTTGCATTTAAAAATATTATCAAATTCTCTTAATAAGATTGATTGGAATCAGGCTTTAAATATTTATGAAAATACCTTGGATGAAAAATTCAAAATTGATAATTTAGAACATATAATATTGGTCCATATTAATTTGCAAAATATAACTGAAGCTCAAGCATTATTGACAAAGTTAAACAACAAAAATGAACAAAAAGCCAGATTTTTGGAAATTAAACTATTAGAGAAGGAAAAAAAATATAATGAGGCTTTAAATATTTTGGAAAAAGATCCTCCAGATTTATCAGAATGGTGGTTGGAAATTGGTGTAATATATTGGTTACTAGAGGATTATCAAAAATCTTTAATACCTTTTTTGAAAGCTACAAAATGTGATCCAAACAATTATTTATGTCTTGTACATTTAGGAAACTATTATCAAAAATTAGAAGATTTTGATAAAGCAAGAAGATGCTATGAAAAAGCTTTTCAGTTTAACAGAAATTCTCAAAAGATAGCTACAGAACTTAATAAAATGTATTGTAAGTTAAAAAACTGGGAGGCAGCTCAAAATTTACTTCAAAGTATAACTGTAGATGCAATTAACAATAAGAATGCCTGGGCTTGGTTGCAACTAGGTTTAAATTATTTAGAACAGGAAGATTATTCCAAAGCAATAGAAAAGTTACAATTTGTAGTGAGAATAGAAAAAGAAAACACATATTGTTGGCAATGTCTGGCAGATGCATATTTTGCTAGAGGATCTTACACTTCGGCCTTAAAGTGTTATGAAAAATCTTTAAAATACACTGAAAATAAATTGTATCCTTCCTTGCAGATTGCTAATATTAAAAAAACACTAGGTTTATATGAAGAAGCTAGAATCGAGTTTACAGATATTATTTTAAATAATGAAAAATATTCACCTGCTTTAAAAGGCCTAGCAGAAACCTGTCTGTGCCAAGCTAAAGAATGTTATAAAATTCAGCGACTTGGTGCTGCTAGAAACCATGCACAAAGTGCATTAAAATATATTACTGATGCTATGGATCAGAAAAACAATTTTTCTTGTTTATGGAAGTTTACAGCAGATGTGTGTCTTTTTGTAACAAATTTGCCAGAAAAGTATTGCTGGCTGCTTGTAACTCAGAAATTGGTGAAAGAAAAAACCAAAATAAAACAAGAAGAAATGTTTAACTTAGCTACTAGTTGTTACTGTAAAGCTATTAGTTTAATTGAGGATAACATATTAATATGGCATGACTTATCTAGTTGTTATTTAAAGCACGCCTTGCATACTAAAGATCAAGAAAGAAAAAACCTACTTCTGTCCTATGCTATTGCTGCAGGAAAACATTGTATTAATTCAAATCCAAAAAACTGGCAACATTGGAATCTACTTGGTAATGTTGAAATGGAAAAGACACCATCTAATTTTGCACTAGCACAACATTACTTTATTAAGGCTGTAACTGTTGAAAATAATAACCCCATATCTTGGAGTAACTTGGGTGTATTATATCTTGTTATGGGTGACGTAAAGCTTGCTAATAAATCATTTGCCCAAGGACAGAGGTCAGATCCTAATTATATTAATAATTGGATAGGGCAAGCTCTTATTGCTGAATCTATGGGAGTTGAAGATGCCATGGATTTATTCAGGTACTTTACCTATTTTTTATCCCATTTACATTAGATTATTTTTAATAAGGGATCAAGAAAATTTATAATTTAGTTTTATAAATTAGATGACCAACTTCATTATTATGTTGGACAAAAAAATTTATATGTATAAAAGAGTTTGATGATTCTGAACTTGATATTTAACCAAATTCTATAATTATATTAGTCTTAATGCATACCTGCAAATAATCTAAGGATATTAAGTTATATTTAAATATTAAGTTGGTTCAATAAATGGATTGTATTTTTAACTCAAATTGTATGTCACTGTATTTTTTTATGTTTTTACTTTAGTACAAAAAATGCTTGACAAGAACATTTAAAAAAAAACATGTTATTGTTATATGTTTTATCAGTGTCAAACATGGAAAGATACCATTTAAACCGCGAACAAATGCTTCCACAAATAGAAGTAGCGCGACCATTTGGCACATCTCAAATGCCAGTTATGTAGAAAGTGGAGGTGTATATGAAAAACACACAGGATTCACGAAATTTACAACAACCAATTATACAGACCATTTTTTTAGCTGTTACTGAGTTACAAATGCAGCTGTTGCAAACACATAAAAAATACGTTTTTTCCATGACCATTATAAATGATTTGCATGAAATGAAGCTCACTTAAGATCGAGAAGACCGCCGAGATGTCAGATTTTAACGTGAAGTAATCGTGCTAATCGTTTACCTTGTGCTGAGGAACATGTGTTATGGCAAAATTTCCAATGAAGTCATATTTGTTTTTCAGACGAGTCAGGATTTGGGATAAATCCGACTTAAAACGTGTAAGAGTGTGGAAAGTACTGAGCAATAAAGCATGATTGTGAAATGTACAAGAGGGGCATTCTTATAGAGGTGGTAGAAATCATCATCGAAATTAGGACTGATCTCATTTTGCTCGTTTTTTTAAATGGTAATGGGTTCATTGATGAAATACTTCGACCAATTATGCTTCCAGGCGTTGGAGAGAATTTAGTACTGATGCATAATAATGCACTGCCACATGTTTTGGCAACAGTGGCTAGCTTTCTTGGTAATAGTATCGCAGTACTTATCGCCTGCACAATCACCAGATTTAAATTCAATAGAGTATGTATAGGACATGCTCCAATGAAGAGTTTTGAGAGGTGGCAGTAATTTTCACGACCCCAAAACAGTTGTATTAGTCTTTGCATGGAGCATTGATAAGCTGTACCTTAACAAGATATGGATAACTTGATTCTATCCGTGCAGACAATTTAGGGATGTTATAAATTATTAAGGGGAACACACCTCTTCAAAATTTATTTTATTTTGAAATAAAGTTGAATTTAAATCCGAATTTTATTTTTGGCTATTTTGGGTCATTTTCAATGTTTTAAAAAAAAATAATGGTTGTGATTTGAATAAAATAAAAAAAATTAAAATTATTTTTTTTTAATTTATCCATTGCAAAACCTCAATTTATTCCATTTTATGTATGTATTTTTGCAATAGGATAACTAATTATTCATGTATTGGGGTTTTTAAATATTTTACATTACAGTATTACTTTAAAATGCCTACAATTGGATTGGATAATTCTTGATTATATTTAGAAAAAGCTAGGTAATTTTAACTGTCTTTGTCAAGTACCTATGACTTTATATTTAGGCATAGTGTGCAGCTGGGTCATCACCAACAGGGAGCTATTGGCTATGGACACTGGGTTTGCCAAACTGTGCTGAAACCATCTCAAAATACCAGTTATTCTATAGAGGGAATGCATGCTATACCAGTTGCTTGTGATGCTTTAACTTGGTATACAGAAAAAAATTATGAAGATGGATGTGCATGGAATATGTTAGGAATGTTAAAGGAAAGATTGAAGTTAAATTTAGGTAATCACACAATATTTTTGCTTATGGTTATTAAAAATAGAAATTCTTTTTAGGTAGCCTTGAAGCATTCAAAAAAGCTTATGAAATATCTCAGAATATGCGTGATTTTGCTAGAATAAACTATGGTAGACTTCTTTCAAAACATGAAAATTACAACGAAGCTACAAATATTTTTCAAGAAGTTGAAAAAGCTTTGTTTAGTTCAGGTAGTGGATTGGCTTTAGCTCTTTTTAAAAGTCAACATTATGAAGAATCATATGATGCATATAATCAAGCTTTGCACTGGTTGACTGAAGAGCAGTCTCACCAATCGGAATTATTAGTCGCCTTAGCATCAATGGCATACATGTTTCAGGGTTTAGAAGGAGCTAAAACTTTACTTTTTCAAAGCATTCACCTAAAACCTCCATCGCCGTGGGGTTTATATGCAACTCTAGCATTAGGACTGATACATGAAGATTTTCAATTATCAGAACTAGTACTAAATGAGTTAAAACATTTAAAAGATAACCAAGACTGTCTTCCTCATTATGCTATCTTGCTTTGTTCAAAGCTTTTAAAAGAAAAAAATCCTGATAAAGCTGTAAAAGAGCTTTCAAAGTTGGTTCATAGACATCCAAATAATGCATCTGTATGGTTAACATTGGCCATAACAATTCTAAGAGTTAAAAGTGAACGTAAAAGAGCTCTTGCTGCTGTAAAATGTGCAAACGTCGCTTTAAAAATTGGTCAATCTAGTATGGATGTTACAAATATTTTAGGATATATATCATTAGGTTATTTATTAAATGGTAATGTAAAAAATGTGTTAATATCTGCACAAAAAGCTATCCATTGCTACCCAAATTTAGCTAATGGTTGGGCTTTACTTTTGGCTGCATTAGTTAAAGATAAGGAGCATTACTCAAAAGATTTCATCTCTAAAACATTTGATTATGTGACTAATTTAAACTCAACAGAGTTGCTTGTAAATTGGTTGAACAAATTAAAGAAAAAACTTTAAATTAGAATTTTTGTGATGTTAGTTAGCTTAGCTTTTAATTTTATAACGTTCAATTACATTTTATAATTTGATGTATAATTATAGATTTTAATAAAATGGCTGAAACTTCTCACTAACGCTTTTTAATATTTTTGTCTAGTAGTAGGACGAATTACGAATTATAGATCTGTCTTGTATTTTGCTTCGATTATTTAAAATCTGTATCGTGTTCAGTCTTTCTCCTATGATTGGATTTATGCAGTGAACATTTAATACAATTATGTGACATATCATTGTTTGGTAAAAATGCACAAATATTTATGACCCCAAAAATATCAGGGTTTTCACTTTTGGAAAAGTCATGAAATTTTACAATTTAAAATTATGGAAAAATATTTGTGAACAAAGTGTAATATTAGTAAATAAACTCGCAAAAACTTATTCTCAAAGAAGACCCTAAATAAATCCTACCGGACTTGGAAGTTTTCTTTCCCGCGATTGTAGTGTTGAAATGACTTCACTTGGCTAAATTAGACGGAGTGGGATTGAACGTCAATAAAACACGACGATTACCGAATAACCCTGTTTGATGAATATTTTTAGCGGGAATGTGTAATCATGTAGAATAGGTTAAAAGTGTGGTTGTGTGGCAGGAACATCTAAAAAGATGTTTTGCAGTGTTCACGATGAGGCTCAAGGAGTAGAGACAGGTAAGCAACCTTGTATATCATCTACGAAAACATCTGACGGAAGGCGTCGCTCCAGAGGTTTTATTTCAAAAGAACAGGGACAAATAAATCGTTAATAATTTTTCTATAACACACAAGCAACGGCCGAATTGAACAGTTTTACAAGGAGTACACGATGCACAATCTTATAGAATTTTTTATTTAAATAAAAACAGTATCGTGAGTACGGAACAGATATCATTTATGCCAATGAAAGATATTTGCATAGTAATATTTATTTTAAATATATGTTTTTACTCATCTCCATCGGCTTTACTCAATATCCTGATAATATAAACTGAATTGTTAAATTATTAGATAGTATACTAGCTGGCCCGCCCCGGCTTTGCACGGGTAGACAAATCTAAATTAAATTATTATTTATTAAAATATAATTTTATGATGTAGAGTAGCTTTTGATAAATGGAATTTTTTTTACAATTGGTTTAGCAGTTCCAGAGATTACACTTGCCCTAGATACATACATTACTTAAGGGTTACTCCTTATATAATGATACATACAAACACAACGCCACCTATCGGGTACCAGATTTACCACTAAACCATCATTTATTGTTAACTTAATTACAGCGCCACCTATCGAATTAGCATATCTATGAACCATTGTCTTGACAAAACAAATATATTGTGTGAATAGGACCTCCATTGGTTAATTCGTTCAGAAGTTACACGATCATTATCAGATGCCCCAACGATTTTATACGTAATTACTATAACATTACTCGCGTATTCGAATTTGTGGTAAAATGTCAAATCAACCCATCACTCACATTTCGAGTTTTGCGGGAACAAACATACGTGAATTTTTATTTATAAATATTTGGTACCAATATTTTTTTATGTTGTTCCTGGCGAAAAGAGCAACCCTTAATGATCTATTTATAATTTTTTTTTCCAATTCAGAACTAGTACATTTTCTGATAAAAGTGGATGTCAAATGCCGATTTAAACTGAATTGGTTACCACCCAACCAACCACATATATATACACGCCCTTTTCTCGTAAGGGTAGGCAGAGACCACTTACTTCCATTTGCTACAGTTATTACACACATCTTTTGCTTCCTCTACTTTCATTAGTGCTCTCATACATGCTCGTCGGTTTTGGTACTTTTGACCTGGCCTTTCTTCAAAACAATGTCGATTTGATCGAGATATGTTCGCCGAGTTCGACCTCTACCGACTTGTCCATTCACACTCGCCTTATAAATTTGTTTCGTCAATCTTTTCTACGTGTCCAAACCATCTAAACATTTCTTCATCTATCTTTGTAACCATATCTTCTTTTACACTACAGCGTTCTCTCATCTCACTGTTCTTTACTTTATCCAACCGAGTCACTCCGGCTATACTTTTCAGACTACTCATCTCCGCAGCATTAATCCTATTTTTATGCTTTGTCAAAGCCAACATTCACTACCATACATACACCTTTAAGCACAGTCAGACGTGCCTTTTTTTGACACTTTCTGGCTGTTCATAAAGCTATGTAGTGCCCCATTCATTTGTTTTCCTGCCAACACCCTTCGCTCAATGTCACTCAAATACTTTCCATCTCTCGTAAACTTTGAACCCAAGTATACAAACTCATTTACTTCCGGTTCTTACACCTGTCTTTCGCTTCTTCTACTTTTATCAGCGGTACTCTTGGCCTGTCCTTTCTTCAAAACAATGTCGATCTTTCTTCTTCTCGGTTTGCCTTATCTTCTCAGTACTTGGCGATCACGTTAGCCCATCTAACTTTATCCACTGCAGCTCGGAAACAATTCAATTAAAGTCATATTCGTCCATGAATTCCTTCTACCTGGTCCCTTTTACTGTCTATTTTCCATTAATTATGAGTTGTAGCGTTCTGTATTTGTCGCTTCTCATTATGTGTCCAAAGTAACTTGCTTTTCTTTGTTTGACAGTATTTATTTGTTTGTTTCTCCATACGGTTTAGGACTTCGACGTTGGTAGTAAGGCTTGTCCAAGGAATTCTCAGCATCCTGCGGTAGCACCACATTTTAAAGGCCTCCACTTTTAATTTTAATAAAAATATTGAAGTATTTTAATTTTCACGCATACACTGTAAGGTTGTATTATTAATTACTCTTGTCTTTCTGTCTTATTTCTCCTCTGATATTTCAAATATATTAGTTTTAAGTTTCAGTCAAAATATTGTTCATGTTGCTTCAATTTTGTATTCGAGAATAACAAACCAATGAAAATCGACAAAAATCTGTTTTTTTTGCGAACGTTTTCTGAATGCGCTTAACAAAAAATATGGTGTACAAAGAAAGTCCCCCTTTAAACCAAACAGATACAAAAATCATATCTAAAATTGATTATAAATTTGACCTTGTACTAATAAAGTATTGGTAGTTCAGCAGTTTATTAACCAACACGTTACATTCAGACTCGATTCCAATGCTCAACATTTTTTTGTCACTTTTTTTAAGGTGTACAACGGTCACCGAAAATTGACTCCAAAAACATCAAACGCTCCGAAAAAGCTGTCGCTTTTGGCTTATTCTCTGGTTGTATTGTCGGTACTATTGTTTTCGTGTACTTTATTCTTTGTAAAAGTTGCAGAAAATTGAATAAAAAATATAAGTCTTTAAATAAGCTCGGGGGGTTATGGACCCCGGTGCGCTAGCAAAACATGTTTTGGTTTCAAAAGAGATCATTTTCTCAACCCCTACCGAAAAACCGGACCCGGTAAAAACTATCATTTCTCCTTTTCTTATGCCTGTTTGCCACCATTTGGAACTTCGAACGCTGAAGAATGTGTCTGGAAAGGTCAGGGAATTTCATAAAAAAAAAGTGGAGTATTATGAATATATCTCAACTTTATTCCATTATTTTTTTAAACTTATAACGACATTTTATGTGTAAGGGAACAATGCGTTAGAAAACTATGCAAAGATCAGCATTTCCGTGTGCAGAGCCTAATTAACAATATTGGAAGGTTTTACTTGCAATTTTTTTGATATAATTTCTTCATAGTTGTGTTGTATTAAATTATGTCATCCTCCAGAACTGAGTTCATAAATTCATATTGTTTTAATATTTTTGTTGAATATAAACGGAATCAAATGAATTACCATAATACTTGAATTTCAACAGGATGTTCATATTTTATTACTTTTAGTTGGTAATAATAGGAAATACTTAATCTGTTCAACGATTTATTTTCCTCAATTATAAAAACCATAAATTACATTCAATGTAGATTTTAAATTTTATTAGGAATATCACACAAGATACAGACCTTTTAAATATTAACAACTAAATTATAATATTTAGAGTGAGTTATTTGAATAAGCAAACAGAACTTTGATTACCAAAGCATTCTACAGCAAACAATTCCTAAACTAAAATCGAAAGAACATTGCATCAACAAATTAAAAATAGTTATTTTTAGCAAACAAATTAAAAATTATATTTCAAAATTCTGTGTTTGTGGATACAATAGTTGGAACAATTAATATCTACTTACTAACCTATATTATTAATGTATTTTTATATATTACTTATATATAATTTACCAATTGCTTGATGTCTTTACACAGTCTCATAATCACTTCTTATGAACTTTGACAAGCAGCAAGAAAATATTATACCCAGTAACTAAAAATAAAAATATATCAGAAAAATATTTTTATAGACATTATCTTCTAAAAAACATAGAATCTTATAGGTAGAGGTAATGGAAACTGCCATGGACTGAGCAACACCGCCAACATCGCAAACCAAAATACATATTTAGAGTTTGTTTCTTTATCTTAGTCTACTATCTAAAAATATTGGAAAATCTGTTACGGAAGTTTGATCGTGCTTATTTCTTTTTGGT
This sequence comes from Agelastica alni, assembly GCA_950111635.1. Lineage (NCBI taxonomy): Eukaryota > Metazoa > Arthropoda > Insecta > Coleoptera > Chrysomelidae > Agelastica > Agelastica alni. Next base: position 29,339,531 of record OX467710.1, on the reverse strand, counting down.
CTCACATTCCCAGTTTCTCGACGTCGTCCAATGGCTCTAAATGTATTTGTACTTGGTAAGTTTCTTCTAGGAAACTTTTCTGCATAACACGTAACAGCTACACTAAAGTTTCATAAACACTCGCCTAAGGTTAATAACATGTCAGTGTATTCAACATTTTGATTAACAATATCTAATTTCACAAATAACAAGGTTTCAAAAATCTAATTATTGTTGACTTATCGTCATAACTATCAATAAATGTCAGTTTTCCATGGCAAATTAGAGAAAATCAAGATATATTCGATTAGTATGAATTTTTGTGAAACGTGACAAGAAAGGAAAGCCCTCAATCCCAATTTTTAACATGTATCTGTATTATAGATGAGGTCTCATTTATGTGACAAAAAATTTTTAATTCACATAATGCATACTAATTAATAATAATAATAACTTTATCCATTACTTAATACCAGCATCAGTATACTTCATAATTTTCAAATCAAAATATTTCGAAAACGGTACACAGTACGGAGTTTTACCAAGAGTACCTTTTTGGTGTAACTTTAAGAGAGTCAGATATAAAAACAAATTCATGGGATGTATCGTCTTCTAAAACATATTTGTATAAAATTTCATTACAATGTTTCCAGTAGTTCTGGCAAAATCGTAATAAATGTGTATACATTTTTTTTCTACAACGCCCTTTATCTTAAATACGGATGGCGTTACGAAAAAATTTTACTAAGCAAACCCCAATTATTTTTCAGTTTTCTACCGATCCAAGAGACGGGGTCACCTTTTTTTGAAACACAATCATTATCTTTGGAAAACTGACCACCTCTCGCGAACGAAGGCCTATTTATATATATTTAACGTTGAAACAAGAAGCTTCTAACCATATCCAAACTGTTCTATCGAAAATTTTCAACTGGTCAGGAAGGCACTGGAACATCCTTGTCATTGGCTGTGACGTTCCATACTGCCCAGCTTACATAACATTCTAGTGTCATATTGCAAAAATCGTTACAATATAAATATAATATATTGTGGTGAAACATATTTTCCTTTAACCACTCCTTTCTTGGCGAGAAAAGTACTTGCTACCTTTACGTGGTACTCACTGGGTAGTAATAATTTGAAATTAAAATTATGAAATTTTTGTAAACATTTTTGGCGATATTAAGTACATTATTATATTTAACATTTATTTATTCATTAAAATGTTAAAAACACAAATTTTTAGTTGCGATATGTTTCGCTAATATGAAATAATTTGCCAGTTCCACTTACACTTATTCTGAGGCATAGAACGAATAGACTGATGTTTTTACTGTCAAATTTTTGTAGTTTGTAAGCTTAGAGTCCATGAGATTTTCCATTACCTCAAATAGTAATTATAAAACCAAATTTTTTTTTAAAAAAATAACATTGCTTTAAGTTAGTTCAATAAAGACATTGGCATTATAACAGTCAACTTAAAAAAAACTGTTAATTAATTGTTCTGTTTTACCTGAATGAAGGCTAATCCAATACCAACTCCTTCAACATAAGAAATGTTGTTGTTAATAAAATGTCCAAACTCCTCTAAGCAACCTTCTTTGTAAGCATTTTCTTTATCACAATAGAAACTTGTGGAACCAGCTGGAATTTTACAACAAGATATTGGTATAGATCCATTTAGAGCAGAAATACTCTGCCAATCTGTGTAATTTTCTACCCCACAACAGGAAAACTGAAAAATTTAAATAAAAAATGGAATTTAACAAAAAAAATCATTCTTATACTAAATGAGCAACATATCAAATTAATGAAATTTGAAGAGTTATGTACAAAAAAGTCATTTGGATTGTTATGCTCCTTGAAATATTTCTACAATATTATTTTTGACTTGTACTTTTGGTCATCTATAATTTAACTTAACTCCTGGACAAAATTAATGCATTATTAATTTTTTTTTGTTAAATTAACTTGTCATAAAAATATAATTAAGTGCAAGAAAAAATTAATTGAAATAACTGTAGTATACCTGAGTCTGAATTGTATCCCAAATAACTGTGGTTTCATTGAATGAATAATTATTATATTGTTGCATGGTATCATGCAATCTTTCATTTAAAAAGTTTTCAGTTTTTCCTTTCAATACTATAGCAGTAATGCCAACTGCTAATTCCAATATAAATATAATAACCAACAAAGTTGAGTACTACAAAAAAGAATTATTTTAAAAATGTTAACACTAATAATAAGTACATCCAAACTCTAAATGTGCACATTTAAAATTTAGAAATCTTATTGGATATATTGGTTTAAAATTTAGATGTTCTCACCGTAGTTGTCATACATGCATTTTCTTTCATTGCCCCACAACATCCAAAGAAAGCAATAAAAAATATAACAACACCAATTACTATGAGTAAATCAGAGATATAGAAATATCTGTTATCCATCAGCTGATCAAATTCATGGAAGTAGGCTTTAGAACTTAGGCCTACAGAAATTATAATTATTCCAGTAATCTAAAAAACAAATTCTCAATAGATATCAAATAAATTTTACACAGAGATAACACAAAACTTTTAAAATGTAAATCTTATTTTTACACACTTACCTGCTATAACCATAACACATTGCTTGTTTATAAAATATGTTCTTTATTTTTTTGATGCTATACTAATATTTACAAACTTGTACATCATATATGCAAATAAAACGATAATAAATAGTTGACTTATAATAGATAAAGTGGAAAATTAATTTGTATTGCTAATAATATAACTATTATCATTATAATGGTCGCCATTTTGACATTTCAATAAATATTTCAAGTAAACATTGATTCTATTTTTGTTAACAAATAATACTTGACAGAATCAACAATATATTATGAGTATTTTTTCTAAAAATATAAGTTAGAGTTTACCATACATTAAAGAGTAACAATTAACAAGAATTTAGCAAACAGGAACACAGGAACAAAGAAAATTATTACAACAATAACTTTACTCACAGTTGTTAGTCATTATCATATTGTATTTGTGGTATAAATATATCTATTTTATCAATGTCAAATATTTTTTAGTGATAAGATGTTTAAAAAAAAAACAATTTTATAAAACCAACACAGTAGCTAAAATCATTGTATCGTATGAAATTAAATATAAAATTTGTTAACAAATCTGCAATTCAGATATTATAGTCTTTATTGCAGTGGATAAGACTGTAGATAACCGGTAATCCTAGACATTTGCCCTCAGTACAAAAAAAGCACTCACCACAAATATCAAATTAAAAATTATTAACATATATCGAGAGTAACCCCTCATACACATAGCGCAATCCATAGTCATCAGGATTAAGTTAAAGCTGCAAAAAAGGAGTATTTATTAATTCTTCGTAAGAAATTTCACTGATTCACACTTCAACTGATAAACAACTTTGACGGATTTGTCATTGTAAAAGTCTGACGCTATGAATGTGCAAGAATGTAGAATGGACTATCCCATTAAGCGTTGTTCACATCAATTTTCATATTACTGGGATCCCCTCCGTAAAATGTCGTTCTATAAAACACAGATAAATTATTATTTATTTCCAAATTTTTTTTACAGAAATTTATTATTGTACAATTATTATCGTCATAAAATTGTTTAAACATTGCAAATCAAGCTTTTATTACTTTCAGTTTTAAAGTCAGCTTTATTAATACAAAATGTAATTGGTGCAACTTACATACGTGAGAAGCTCCGGTCTGCTCTGGTTAAGTATGAGGCAGGATAGGCTTAGGTTATTATCCATATTTTTAATTATACAGTATTGAGTAATGTTTAAGAGATTAAACGTACTTTTTTTTATTACAAAATAGGAGTTAAAATATTCAAAATTTAAATTGTGTTAAATATCGAAATAAAAATAAATTAAATCGGTATTTTGCGTTACTTAATGGATGGTAACAGAATTATACTGCTGCCATCGAGCTAACTTATTTTCACTTTGTAAATAAAAATATTTCACTGTTCAATGAATTTTCTGTGCATCCAAATTTATTTTACCTACATATTCAGCATATTACTTTTCGGACAATACTAACTATTCCATAACAGCATCACATTTTCTATGCTGTGCTCCCATCTTTGTCGCTGCGTTTATTTACATAGAAAAACGCTTCCATAGAATGGACGCTTGTCGAATTTGCCAAGATCTGCTCAAGATCGTTCTCGAACTTGCCAACTAAACTCCCTAAACTCATTATTTAATTTATTATAATACCCTATAACTTTGAAAAGTTTGAAGACCGTATTGAACAGGACCTTATGTCTTTTTGCACACAATATAATTTATTCTTAGCAAGATGCAATTCCTTGATTATTTTGTTATTTAAAAAAAAATACCAAAGATTATTTTATTAATAAAAAAAAAATAACAGGTGGCCCAAAATAAATGATCCATTGTTCTTTGGCTATATCTTTTGAATGAATGAAAAGAAAATAGTACGACTTTTTTTAAATATTTATTTGGACCTTTATGTTTTGAAGATGATATCAGTTAAAGTGATCGCTGCTATTATTAATTACCATTTGGGCCCGTTTTATGGCATTTTCCATGGTTATTTGGAACACTTCTGGCGATAAGTTTTGGATTTATTGACGGATGTTCTTCTTAAGGACTTCCAGAGCCTGTGGCTTATTTACATAAACCCGGGAATTCAAAAAAACCCACAGAAAGGATTCTGTGACGGTTAAATCTGTTGATCTTGCCGGCCAATGATTATCACCAAAAGGCGATATCAAACGATCAAACGGCCTGAGGAACTCATTAATCGTGGCTATGTACATCCCTGTGAAGTTCCACCCCCACTATTAAAAATTCGAAATTTTTTTTTAGAGTTCCAAGTTTTGTTTTAATAGTTCTAGAGTTCCTGATAGGTATTAAGAATAGTTCTGACCTTTAAAGGGTAAAAGAATCAATTTTTCAAAATAGGGGGCTAACTTCACGCTTCTTCCCACTTTGGAAAAAGTGAATTTGTTTTCGGAGTTCTGGGTAGATTTAGCATAGTTCTAGAGTTCCTGATGATTTTCGATAACAATTCCGGCGAATTTAACCCAAAAAAAATTTCGAAAAAAAACCCGTCCCACCACTTTTTTAAAAATCAATTTTTCTTCCGGTCATTTTGTACGCTTAAAAAAATGCTAGACTTCTACAAAAAAGAAATTTCGAAAAATTCAAAATCCAAAAAATCACAGCATTTTGAAAAATGTAATATAATAGGAAATGTTTCATCACAAGTTTCAGAAGTTCTGATGAGAGTTCTGTTCCTTCCCCAAAGAGTTCTACCAAAAAGTCCTACAACAAATTTCGATAAAATTAAAATCCAAAATTCTACCAGGTTTTAAAGTTACCAAAAAATTTTGATTTTCAAAATTTTGAAAATTCAGGTGTTCTGATAAGAGTTCTGTTCCATCCTCAAAGAGTTCTACCAAAAAGTCTCACATCATTTTTCGATCAACTTAAAATCCAAAATTCTACAGGACTTTAAAGTTACCAAAAAATTTTGATTCTCAAAATGTTGAAAGTTGCAGGAGTTTTGATGACAGTTCTGTTTCTTTCCCAAAGAGTTCTACCAAAAAGTCCTAGAACAATTTTTGATGAAATCAAAATCCAAAATTCTACGGGACGTTTAAAGTCCTGTAAAATTTTGGATTTTAAGTTGATCGAAAAATGTTGTAGGACTTTTTGGTAGAACTCTTTGTGGGAGAACTTTAATCAGAACTCCTGGAACTTATAATAAAACACTTCCTATTATAATATATTTTTCAAAATGCTGTGATTTTTTGGATTTTGAATTTTTCGAAATTTCTTTTTTGTAGAACTCTAGAACTCTTTGAAAAAACTTTTGAAAAAGTACGGGGACAGGTTTTTTTTTCGAAATTTTTTTTTGGGGTTAAATTCGCCTAAAATCTTTTCGAAAAGCATCAGGAACTCTAGAACTATGCTAAATCTACCCAGAACTCCGAAAAAATTCACTTTTTCCAAAGTGGGGAGGAGCGTTAAGGTAGCCCTCAATTTTGAAAAATTGATTTTTTTACCCTTTAAAGGTCAGAACTATTCCTAATACCTATCAGGAACTCTAGAACTATTAAAACAGAACTTGGAACTCTAAAAAAAATTTCGAATTTTTAATAGTGGGGGTGGAACTTCACAGGGATGCTATGTACCGCTCACAGTAATTGTTTGGCCTGCTTTGTTCTCAAAAAAGAATGTACGCCTGCAGAGTAAACTCCACACTAGACAGTGACTTTGAGTGGATGTAATGGCTCTTCATAAATGATAAGGGATTCTCAGTGCCCTAGAAACGAAAATTTTGTTTGTTCACATTTTCACAAAGATGGCAATGGGCCTCGTCACTCACGATGAATTTTGACAAAAAATTGGACACTTCGTTATTAAAACTCAGAATGGCACGAGCATATGTCAAACGGGTTTCAAGGTCAACTGGCAATAGCTGATATGGACTGTCTGCACTTTGTATGGGTACATCTTCAAATATTTATTCAAAATCCGCTGCAGAGACGATCGTAAAATGACCAATTATGTAGCACGTAGTCTGTTTGATATTGTAGGGTTATCCTCCACTTCTTGAGCCACAGAAGCGATATTTTGGACAGAACGAGCAGTTCGAGGTCTTCCACTGTGCAATAATTCTCTTGTTGATCCGGTGGCTAAACGCCGGAACGTTCGTGCAGTGGGCATTGGACGATGAGGAAAACGACAACGAAATTCACGCTGTGTCAAAATCACGACGAATTATCCCGTAAAAAACAGACACAATCATTCCGCGTTCTTGAAGAGTATACCGTTCCATGGTTTCTTCACACAAATTCTAATTGTTTACTTTACAAATGTCATAAATGAATTGACATTCGACGCCATTTACAAAAGTTATTTATTTTGGGCCACCTGTTATAAGGATATAAAATGATTACATTATTTTTATATTTTAAATATATTTACAAATATTTTTTTTAGTATTTATTTAAATTTAATTTATTACAGGCTACACATATATTACCACTTATTAAAATTAAAAACGTTGCACATTTTCTTTTTCTTTGTATTACTAGGTTCTGTAGTATCTGAATTATTCCTGAAACAAATAAATATTGAGACTTACAGTTCGAATTTTATTAAATTCTTCATTAATAATGAACGACTTAAATGGTATGGACACGTAAGACGTATGGAAGATGATCGATGGACCAAAAAGATATTAGAATGGCAACCAAAATTCAGGCAAAAACCCGGAAGACCACCAGAAGAGTTGTTATAACAAACAAGAAAGGACATGGAAAGGAGAGGATTAGAAGAGGAAGATCATTCTTTCACAAAACAAAATAAGCACTCAATCCCTACCCAAATCCCAACTAACCTCTAAAGTTAACTGGTATAGGCGACCCAGATTAAGATCGTAGCGCCAGAATGGTAGAAATTGGAATTACTGTATGGGCCATATCAGTTTGATTGTTTGTGTATTTTTTTTCATAAAAATATTGTCTGATACTTTTATTCAATATTAATTTTTATAATATATTATTATAATATTTTATTAATATTTATAAGCATTAAAATGACCCTTTTTACATTTTAGGTAGTGGGAAAACAATTTTAAATGTTTTGAAAAACATAAAATATGTACACGATAATGGGGAATACGTATTAAAGAACGATTCTATGGCCCATGCGTTCATTATATTCGTCAACAGTAGGGGGCGGATTGCTTATTTTGTTTCGCCAATTACATCAGATATGGAAAATAACAATTAAATATTTATTTGTTCAATTAAGTTTAAACAAATTAATTTATTTGTAACACGTAAATTTGTTTACTATTCTATAAAAAATAGATTTTTTACTTATTTTGTTTCTCTAAAGTCATAGAAAATGACACATATTGAAATATAATTAATGTTTAAAAAATATTTTTAATTAAGGTTGTGTGTGTACAGAAAAAAAATCGTGGGAATAAAGTTACTAAGAAAAAATATGGGAACTTAAAGATGCTGCAACCTAATACAGTTATAATGTTTTTAAAAGTTGAAGATTCTAACGACCCTAAAAAGAAGTGAAATTAAAACAATATTGATAGTATTACCTTTTATTTACTGTGGGGTTAATATATTTTCCAATTCCATTTCTAAATACTTTTAATTCTTTTTGTGCATTTGATAGTGCTATCTTTTTAGCTTCTTCCTCTTTCAATTTGTCTAATTCATCTTGTCTTTCTTTTGCCAACTATGGATGGATAAACAATTAAAAAATCGTGACATTTACGAAAAAAATATTAATAAAGTACCTGTTCAACAGCTTCATCAAAGGGATTAACAAAAATCTGAGTTTTTATTATTATTATGTCTTCAATAGGTCTATCTTTATTATCAACTTCAATTTTTTCCATTTCATTAAGTGTATCCATACCTCCAACAACATTTCCGAAAATAGTGTGTTTATTATCCAAATGTTTGCATGAGCGATAGGTTATAAAACTATAAAAGAAAAAGTAATGTTACCTCAAAAACTATAAATTTCTTTTTAAGTTTGTACTTTTAGTAACCAATGGTTTGGTTCATAAATTTGTTTGCAAACCGATATTCTACTCCTGTAAAATAAAAAACTTACAATTGGGATCCATTAGTATTTTTTCCAGAATTTGCCATGGACAACACACCACGACCTGTATGGGACAAATTTGGTCTAATTTCATCTTCAAATTTGTCTCCCCAAATGGATTTTCCACCATTACCTGTATTTGTGGGATCTCCACCTTGAATCTAAACAAATGTATGATTAATGTAGACATTACACAACAAAATCTGATACACGTCACATAATTTAATAGCGGCATAGCTACACACTGTTGCCAAATTGTTAAAATTATAAGATAATCTAAAAATTGTAATTAATTTAAAGTTATGTTTTCACTTGAAAATCTTGCTATATTAAATGAAATTATTTTTTTTTCTAAAAAAAAAAAACAATTTTTTAAAAATATTACAAAAATTTAAGGTTGAATGTAAAACAAATAGCTCATGAACATAACCGAAATACACTGAACTGAAAAGGTACTAATTAAAGCGGCAACAATGCATTTTGATCGACAAAACCGCCAACTGCATATGTTTTGAGTCCAATGGAAATATGTCATGTTTACAGTTATATAAGTAAGAATATAAACAAGTTTCATTACGTTTTATACTATTTGTAAATAAATAGTACAACAGTATAAACAATCTGTTGAAAGTACTTAAAATAATTTATTTTACATAAAATTTGCGTACATCGCTGGATGTTGGCCAAACTGAATATTTCATTCGGAGATATCACTGCTTTGAAATATCTATGTCATGAATTGGATTTTATTTTATATTTACTGTAACTATAACTTCCCGTAAAAAAAAAATAAAATTAAATTTAATCTAATAAAAAAAGTCAACTTGGCATGTTTAAAAAAAAATGAAAATCAATTTACTTTACTTACCATAAAATTTCTTATAGACCTATGAAATTTTGTTCCATTGTAATAACCATTTTCACAAAGTTTCATAAAATTGTCACAAGTTTTCGGAACCATATTACAATGTAATTCTAGATTTAACATACCTAGATTTGTTACAAGTCTCACATAACCTAATAAAAATTAAGAAATAAATAACTTAAAAATAGGTTGGAACATAAAATTCATTAAATTTTAAAAAAATTGTTTGCCAACCACAGGTTACATATGTAACGCCAAATTTTAATGGTTACATTTTGTTTGAAGATATTGCTGGGATGGCACAATTAGTGGCATTCTTTGGTATAAAGAAAATACCTGTTTTAAGTAATTGATTTAAAATAAGCAAAATTACACTATTTGTCATGACAAATGATGATCAACCATATTACATATACTTTTATTAGTTTTTGGAAATTATGCCTAGTGTTTTGAATAAGATTTTTTTAAATATATCTCTATTTCATACAATAGTCACGCCTTTTTCCCGTAGGGGTAGACAGAAACCACTTCCTTCCACTTGCTACTGTTCTTACACACATCTTTTGCTTCCTCTACTTTCATCAAAGCTCTCATACATGCTCGTCGATTGTTGGTACTCTTTACCTTGGCCTTTCTTCAAAACAATGTTGATCTTATCAAGATATGTTCGCCAAGGTCGACCCCTACTGACTTGTCCATTCACACTCGCCTTATAAATTTGTTTCGTCAATCATCCTTCATCCATCCTTTCTACGTATTGTAACCACATCTTCTTTTACACCACAGCGTTCCCTTATCTCACTATTCTTCACTTTATTCAACCGAGTCACTCCGGCTATACTTCTTAGACTACTCATCTCCACAGCATTAATCCTATTTTCATGCTTCTTTTGCCAAACCCAACATTCACTACCATACATAAGTGTAGGAACCAACACACCCCTTTGCACAGCCAGACGTACCTTTTTGACACTTTCTGGCTATTCATAAAGCTATGCAGTTCCCCATTCATCTGTTTTCCTGCCAACACCCTTCGCTCAATGTCACTGTCATGCTTTACATCTCTCATAAACTTTGAACCTAAGTATACAAACTCATTTACTTATTCCACAATTTCTCCCTTAATCAGAACCGCACAGTTTGTCATGCTTTCTTCTCTTTCAAAAACCATTACTTTGCTACTGCAACTAAATTTACAAAAAATATGTTGAATATAAGGTTGATGTTGCATTTTTATAATGGACCCCTTGGGGCACCACCCCCTCTGGATATTCAAATGGATGGATAAACTACTTTTACTTTTTAATTATTTGGATAGTAAAAGTAAGTGGAATTAGGAGAGAGATCATATAAAATAATATTAAGATTGACTCATGCACAAATGGGAAATCCCTGGAGAATTAACCCATTTTAAGTATATAGGCATGGTAAAAATTGCCATTTATACCTACCAAATACTTACCTTTTTTCTTAACTCTTTGATATTTAACTTCATCTTCATGTACAATGGCTGCTTCACCTTCAAGTTTTGGAACCATAGCAGTGGAGGTTAAACTTGCAGCCACAGCACCAGTAGAATAGTGAGCTGCATTAAATTTATCTGCTTTCTCTGCAGTACTTTGTTTATTAATCACTATTGTAGATGGTTTGTACTCTCTATCTAATTCATCTAAGGTATCTTTTGTCTCTGGATTAATCTTCTTTAACCTAGCTTGTGGGTCTGACTTGTCAGCAATTTCCTCTAAAAATATGTGTTTGTACACTTAACACTTAATGTTATTAATATATTTATTTACCTTCGGTTTCAACTCTTAAATTATTTTTGACATGATGAAATTTAGAAATATCAAATTTTGATAAATTATTGGGATTCTGAAGCACAATAATATCCTTTCTCTCAAAGGGATGATCTGTAATCAAATCTTTCCAATTTCGATTCTTAATATTTAATTGTTCAATTGCTTCCATTAAAAAAACATTTCCAGTTGTGGCAATTGCTCCTACATGTGAACTGTTTGTAAAAGGTTTAAATAATACAGGACATTCAAAACCATCATCACTTTTTCTATGAAAATTAAGTTGAATTAGAGACTTAAAATCTAAAGGTTTGCCAGTAACTGGATTTATTTTATATTTTTTTAAAAATGGTATTAATGCTTCCAAATCAAAAATATTTCCTTCCAAATCACAATACGGTATTTCGTAGGGCTGCAGAGACAAACAACAATGATCAAAAGGTAATCTTCTGAAGTTTTCTTCTGCTTTAGATGTATGACCAGCCTTTTTTCCACCATATAAAGTGGTCCATTCTGTGTACGTTACGTACATTTTATCTTTTTGGTGCTGTCTTTTTCCCATTTTTAAGGAACTCAAACAAAAGTTTTAAAACACAACTTTATATTTTCAATAGTTAATTTTGAGGTTAAGTTTTTGTCAATTAATGTCATAACAAACTAATAGCCAATAGAAAGAAAATAAAAATCCCAAAGTAAAAAAAATTGCAAAACGTTTACACCAATATTAATTCGTTAAAAGAGTTTTATGATGAAGATTATTAAATGTTGATAAAATATATTTAAAGTGTAATTTTGGAAGCGATAATTTAAATATACTTTTTTGTGAACGAATAATTGGTAGTTTTTTAATATCCTGTTGGCAGCAATGTTCCGGTTCTCTTCATAAGTTACAAGTACGCCATGAGCCAACATTTGTAAAAAGGGAGTGTAATTTGTTTTGAGTTTTAAAAATTTTAAAAACCCATTTAACAGTAAGTAATATTTGTTTTTAGACAGTAGTATCTGTAGTTGTATTTGTACAACAGATTTTAAATAGATATAAAAGTACATAGAAAGTTATAAGCAGGTGAAAAAAATGCATATGAAAGGAAGGTGTAATACGATATTATTGTCTATTTATTACAAATCTAATGAATGTTAATCGCTTTAAGTGAATTAATATAACGTAAATATGGTTTTTGAATAAGTTTTCATTTGATGAAATATTTGTAAATGGAAATTGCACCTAGCACTTCTCAAAATGGCCGACCTCTGACAAGAATCAATTTTAATTTTTGAAAATGATCATATTCCGACAAAAACTACCTGCATAAACCAACAAAATCATTAGAACCATCAATTTTTTAGTCGGCTTTGCACTCCATTGACTATTTTTCATTTAAAGTCGGTGTTTTAATCCTTATGATTAAACAAAGGACCTTGTTATTTTTTGGCAGTAGTTGAAGATTCACATGCCTTAAATTCCCATTTTTTTGAATGATTCAACTAAGTCAACCTTAGAACTTTCTCATAATAATTAAATTTTATTCAAATTTCATTTGAACAAATTTTTTAATGTTATTTATCATATTTTGTCATTAAATTGTAAAAAGAAGTACTTATATATTTTATAACAAAATAATGATTGATTTAAACATGTAAATAAAAAATGTTAATTTTTTCTACAGTTTATAAAATGTCATCAGCTGGTTCTAGTGGATCAGGTCGTGGAAGAGGAGGCCAAGCTACAGTAGGAGATCAAAAAGAAGCTAAAGAATCAAAGCCTAATCCTAAAATGTCCAAAGCTCTTGGAACTTCTGCAAAAAGAATTCAAAAAGAGCTAGCAGAAATCACTTTAGATCCACCACCAAATTGTAGTGCTGGACCAAAAGGTGAGAATTTCTATGAATGGGTATCAACAATTCTAGGACCTCCTGGGTCTGTTTATGAAGGTGGAGTGTTTTTCCTAGATATACATTTTTCACCAGAGTATCCATTTAAGCCCCCCAAAGTTACTTTCCGTACTAGGATCTATCATTGCAATATTAACAGCCAAGGAGTTATTTGTTTAGATATTTTGAAGGATAACTGGTCTCCAGCTTTAACTATTTCTAAAGTGTTACTTTCAATTTGTTCACTTCTTACTGACTGTAATCCAGGTAAGTTACAATATTAATATAAAGAGTCTTGTTTAGTAAAAAATTTATAAAGTTTGTGTGAAGTATCTTATTTAAAAATATAGTTACAATTATTTGTTTATCTGATTGGCCAAATTTACTTTTTTTACAATAAAAATGTATTAGTTTCAATTTCTATACCATCTTTTTATATTTAACAAGCCTAAACTTAAATTAATAAATATTAATCATTTGTTGTAAATACCTAACAATATTTTCAATGTTGACAAGGTCAATCACTGCTTTGTTTATTTACCTTATCTACCTACATAAACCAATAATTAAAATTGTTTTGTCCATCAATATGGAGATAACATTAAAAACATTTATGATTACAAATTTGAAAATGAATAAATAACATTTGATTGTTTTTAGAAGGATTAAAAAGTAAATTTTATTTTTTGACAAAAAAAATGTTCAATATTTTTGTAATGGATTCATTTAAAAATATATATTATACTCTATTTTATATTGAGAGAGTAATAAACCCTAATTATACCTGCAAAACCCTGACAGGGATTGAAATTAATTTTAAAAGTTTCTATAAGTATTTACATTTCAAAATATTTTTTTTCCTGCCTAGCTCTGTAAAAGGCCCGAATACAATAAAAGTGAGCTTCCATAAGCCACTACTTTGGCAGATATAGGCATGCATGTAGGCCAGGTAGTCTATAAGCTCCTATTGAAAATCTGCATCAAATGGAAAATGTTTAATAGAGACAAAATATTTTTATTTACAATTATTTATGTATTGTCTATTGATATATAATATAATTATAATCTATACATACTTTTGACAGGAACTTACAAATCTGTTTATATGAACATGATTCACTAATCATTTTCATCTAAAATTGAAAAATCTGATGAACTGCTGCCTGCATCTAAATTAATACGAGTGGCTCAACTATTGTTTCAACTAAACTATCTAAGTAAGACTCACATTTTCTATTCTTCCTTAATAACATGGTCTACACATTTCTGCCATTTTCTGCATTAACTTACTTAGTGCTTCTTCATTTGAGCTCATATGAGTTCTATAGGGTTAAGTTCACAATGGTAGGGAGAAAGTCAAAGTACAATAATATTCCACTATTTTTGCATTTTTCCAAGAAGTTGTAGGCAATTTTTCAGTCCTTGAATGGTAAGAAGCATTATCCAAAATAATTAAAAAGACCGTTAAAATTAGCTTTATCATTTGCTCAAAGTTTTTGTCAGAAACATTTGCATTCATATCTTCGGGTTTGTCACCAACTGAAATGTTAATACACCACTACCTCTCAAAAAGCCATCTGTGCTACTGATATTGGTTATAATTAGTCATTTTCCTGCTCCAGACTATGCTTTTATTTCTGTATACAGAACATCCAAAAAGGCTTGGTGAGAAGATGTTACATTATTATCTTGCCAAACCTTTCCCACTGCATAACCTTCGTTTAGCTACGTTTCATGTAAATAGTACCCTTTCCCATTTTGATTGTGGCAATATTTTTTGTAAATAATCTCGCCTCCAACATACAATTTTATCTTTTTCGATTAGTTGAGATTTTTGATTTTGTTTTTTCATCTAAAGTTCAATTTCCCTAGTATTTCTCAAATCCTATTTGTTGTTATTGAAGCTACCCTTCTTATGTTAGGCTTCGCGGACGGGACTCGCCGTAAAAAATCAAAGACGTAACCCTTAAATTCCATGCGGCCCGCGGCTGGTTTTTATTGGTTATTTTATATTTGACATCTATTTTTATTGGTTGTATTATATTTGACATTTGTATTCTTTTCTATTGATTATACTATGTTTGATATGTCATGTTAAATAAGTCGTGTTATTATGTAGAATAAAGCCATAACTCAGGTCTTTTATTCCTTAATTTAGTTATGTACACTGAGGTTCTTTTATTGCATAATTTTTTTATTTAATTTAATTAAGTTTAAAATATGAAAAGTGGTTCGGAAGGATTAGTGAATCTGGTGAGTGGCGACTGTGATATGTTTTACCAGTCTTTAAAACTTATACTCTTACTGACATTTTTAAAAAATCATGGTACTCCAAACGTTTATTCTCATTATTACAAAAGAAGTTAAAGCGTAGCTTCTATCGGTTAGTCACGTGACTGCCACTATTTTTTTTTCAGGAATATGTATCTTACATATTATGAAAAGCTTTCGCGGCCATCGTTTATTGGTGAATGGTTTTTCTGGTTTATTGGCCATCGTAGGTCTGAGTTAATACTCTACGTTTCGTCATATCGATTAGATGGCATCTTCAGGAAATGTAATAATGTCTGCTTTTTAAGGCTGACGGTTTGTGACATTTGTATGTCACGATCGCAGGCTATATACGTTTTGGTGGGCGGGGCATATTTGAGGGCTGTTCAGGAATTGGTCACGTTCCGGAAATTCATTCTTATGTTTGTAAGGAAGCAGCGTTGTATTTTTAAGTACAGGTACCCATGTTTTATTGATTTTCCTGTTTCCTTAGATTTATTAAAGTTCTGTTGGTTTTTATGTATTTCAATCGCTTCTCTATAAAGCCTCGGGTAATATGCAGATGTGGTGCATAAAACTTGGGTGTTCTTGAATTTAATTCTATGATCATTATTATTATTTGAGTTCTCATCTAGGGCAGATTTTTCTGTTTGTCCAAGACGGCAGTTGGCTTTGTGTTCTTTGACCCTGGTGTTAATGGACCGTTTAGTTGTTCCAATGTAGACACTTCCACAAGTGCATGGAATACTATAAACACCTGCAGAACTTAGTAGGGCTCTCTTATCCTTGGCAGATTTCAGATAGTTTTCGATCTTAGATGGCTTGAAGATAGTTTTGAGGTTATATCCACTCGAGGAATGTTGGGTAAAAACGCTTTAGAAGTGACTTCACGACTACTTAGTTCATCGTTTGTCACCTCAAGTGCTAGGCTTTCGATGTATACATTTATATTTATCTTTAACATTATATCTATTTGATATAAGGGCGTCCTTAAGGTGATTCAGTTCTTCATTTAAATGTTCTGGTTCACAGATTCTTATTGCCCTTTCTACCAAAGTTATAACACGTGTTGGTTGGATGTATTGTGTAGATAACGATCTGTGTGGGTGGGTTATATGCTTCTTACAAACATAAAAAGAATGAATTTCCGGAACGTGACCAATTCCTGAACAGCCCTCAAATATGCCCCGCCCACCAAAACGTATATAGCCTGCGATCGTGACATACAAATGTCACAAACCGTCAGCCTTAAAAAGCAGACATTACATCTCCCGAAGATGCCATCCACTCGAGATGGCGAAGCTTCGAGTATTAAATCAGACCTACGACGGCCAATATACCCAAAAAACCATTCACCAATAGGTATCTTCTTTCACTGCACGTAAAGATTTTATCCAAGGTCTGAATTTTTAAAGTAAAGTACTGTCCATCATACGATTTGTTTGCTGTCTTTGTTAATAAATTTCATAGGTAATCTTGGGGATGGTTCTGGCTGCTTGCAAGTTTCCGCACTTTGCGTCACATATAGCCTGTGAGATGGTAGACTTTCCAATTCTGGTCATTTTTGAATATGCTTCAACCATATAATCGACAATTTAAATATTTTGGTGTTTAATGGCTTTAAATACGTTGATAACAATTATTTTTTCGTTGATCGGTGTGGCACATTTAGTTGGATGTTTAACTGGAGTGAATCCCGAAAGGCTTTCCATTAGTCTCTTTCCTTATAAGTCAGACTTATACATTCTCGCCAAAATTTTCATACTCACTTGAGCTTGAGCCTACTGGTAAAGACTAATTCCAGTGTAGACACGCCTTGCTGAAGTAGGGATAAATAAATGTAGAGTGGTGTAGTTAAATACTTGATTACTTATCACGAATATCTGTTATATTTTGTGCTGGTCAACTGGCTAGAGTAAATATCTGTCGAACCTTATTCATACAATTAAGCAACCTTTTATAATACTTTATTTCTTGAAAAGACCAAGTGTAAAATTTATAAATCGTACGATTTTGGCTAAGATGGAACGGCCACTTGGCAATAATTTATTACTCTTCCCATACCAAATAGACTATAGTCAATTCCTTATCAAAGTATTTTAAGAAATGATTATTGACTTAAAGCAATTTTTAATACCTTAATATGTACCTTGTTGATGTAACAATTGTCAGAAATTAAAACAATTAAAATTACTACAATATTGATTTAACAATTTGTGTTATAATTGGGATTTTTAAATATATAAAGAAATTAAATTAAATAAGAAAACAGTGTTTGGTTTAAAAATGTTTTAATAAATATTTCTTTTATTTGGTTATTTTTGTTTTTAGGTTAAATTATACTTCACTACTTTAGTGGTAGTACTTAAGTAGGTAGTTTAAGATTATTAAAATTATATTTGCTTTTTTGCAAATAAATAGTCTACATAATATATTTGAACCTTACCTATTTTTTAGCTGATCCTCTTGTAGGAAGCATAGCCACACAATACCTTCAAAACCGAGAAGAACATGATCGTATTGCACGATTGTGGACTAAACGTTATGCCACGTGATTCTACTTCTCCCTAAAGACACCGCTTCATACTTCCATCTTTCGAGGTCACTCCCTTTGCCATATAAAATGGCAAAAAAAAATTTCATCATTATCATTTATCAATTAGGTCGGTCTGTGTCATCAAAATTGATTTGTTTTAGAAGTTGTTTATATTGATTCAAATTTATTAAAACTTCATTTTTGCATATAGGGTTCTATGAATGTCAGTACATTTTTCTGGAAAGCTTGAATATTAATTTGGACCAAATTTATCAGATATTACAGAACTTTTGACTTGCTTATAAACTAAAAATCAATAAATCATGCCAACTATTGTTAAAAATCAATTAACTAAATTTGTAGTAGGTGCATGTCTAGCTTTTTAAATATAGTTCAGTTCTCTTAATTGCTGTAAAAAAGTATGTAACTTCTTAAAGTTTTTTATGAGTTTATTTGATTTTTGCGCAATTGATAAATATTTTATAAAAATGTTCTGGCAATTGATTATAATAAATTTACAATGTTTGAATAAATAACTGGAGATGTAGGTGAAAAGAGTTAAGCTAATAAATATTATATAGAAATCGTCGTTTTATTTTGATATTATTAGACAATTGTTATTTAAATTAGCTTTAAGAAACTTCTACATATTTTTAACTATAATCATTGTTTAAATCTTGTGTTGTAAGAATTGCCTACTTTGATTCCACTGTGGCTGATTTTTATTTTAAAATTTCAATTAAACAACACTACAAATAAAGATGGTAATATGACAACACACTAATAAAAAAATTGTTGTGAACTGTCAGATTACTTATTAGATACTTTACTTAAAATGAATCAATTTAAACAAAAATTAAAGTAGTGGAAAATGTTAAAATATTTTACAGACTGATCTAACATTTTTGTCTGTCTTCAATGTTTCGCATACTTATACCTTTAAGTTTGTCTGTAACATCTATTTTTAGTTTTTAACGGAGTAGGTTTAAAGAAAATTGTTTGTGAATAAAATATACTCTTTTTTTGAAAAAAAGAAAATTGTAAAATATAGTCTTGTCGTTCTTTTTTTTCGGGGTTTTAAACGAAGTGTCTGGAAAAATGGAGAAAAACGGTGTTAGTAGCATTGGATTTTGTTTTGATAGTATAGATGATGCGACTTAATTGGTAAAGTGTTTCGCGTTTTAGCGACGATAATCATGCAGGCAAAATTTGAATTGTTTGTCCAAATAAAACTTTTAAAAAATACGATATTTTAGAAATACTTATTAAGACGTTACTACCGCAGTCTTAGCTTGGGAAACTTTTATTTTAAATAGTTATGAAATTTACTTCTTTTAAAATTAATAAACTGCACAAAACATATTCTCAGCAACAATATAGAAATCGTGTTGTGTTTACAATTTAAAAGGATGGGGTGTTTATTTAATTTAATGGTAAATTACTAAGTTAATTTTTTAAAAAAAATTAACCAAAAATCTTAAAAATCATTAGTTTACATGCGTTTTACAGAGTGAAACGAATATAAAATTTTATACAAAGCTTTGAAGCTCTCTTTATGTTAGGGATTTACAGGAAATTGATTAATACGTACATATCTACAATTACAAAAATGATCTTTCAACATCTGCCCACACAACAGAGACTAATTCTAGATACTCGGAGAGCTGTTTGGAAAGTTGTTCATGATTATTTTCAAAAATGCGTAAGATAAAAACTACAATTTCTGTGACACTTTTAGAGTTGTTATTATACAACTATTTGCTGCACATATTAAGTATTTAAAATAGTTCTACAACTAGTCTCAACTTTTTACCTCGTATATTAAAAATAGCATCGAAAAATATTACCTAGTCTAGTTCAATTAATTCCCACAAGTCTCTGTTGTATCTGGTAATCAAAGAGCATTTTCGCGATATTATGTTGAACAAAATTGGGGGTATAGGGGATGTTGTATAGCAAATTCAAATATCGAATGTTTTTAAAAATGATAAACTGTGATTAGAGAGTATACATGAATATTATATAAAGTTTTTATGAATAAAAAAATATCAGTTATAATAAAATAAACTCCCTGTATTTAATTATGAAGGGGGGCTAAGATTATAGTTTCATTTTTCTGGACACAACATTTTAAATTTTATGTATTTGTATGGTTGCCAAATATTTTGTATGATTCCTGTTGATTTTTTCAAACAATAAAATGAAAAAACCAAATATACTTTAGTGTCTCTTTTATATAATTTTTGCAAATTTTACAACTGCATTTTAAATGGCAGCTGGCAGTATCAACATTTTTAATAGTGTTGAGTGTAAAATACCCCGGAAAATTGCAAAAATATAATAAAATGGACATTTTACTACAACTCCGGATCGATTATACTTTACTTGCTAAATGAAATGGGCCAAACTTTCAAAATTAAATTTGAGATTTATTACTTGTATCACATTTCCGACGACTGTTTTTTTTGAGATCGGTCCATTTCTTTTGCGAGAATTCTCCTACTGCTATATTTGTGAATTTATCATAAATAGTTTCTACTTGTGCAATTGATACTGTGTAGATTGCTTTTTGTGCGAACTTACATTAATATTTTTAAAACACGACTGTTTTAAAGTTATTTGGTACAAAAATAAGTCAATCAGTTTCTAGTAATTGCCGTTTTAAAAAAGTTGCTTTAATATTCGTGCTAAAATCATTTTGTATAAATAAATTAATTTGTAGTAATGCCAATTTCAAAACAATTTATTTCATTTGCACAACATTAACTTTGTATTATGTATTAAATAATATAAAAACGTTTATTTCAGATTTTTTAACGTTTAAAAAAAAGTGCGTGAGTGTCTTGGAACACTCAGTTGGAACTATTATTGATAAACGTATTATATTTTCTCTCGCGCTTGTTTTTGCATTTTTCGGCATTGTACAACAGAACGCGCATGCGTCTTATTTTTGCAATTGTCATTTTGTGAAACACGTGGACTACACAAATAGGCGTCACGTTGCTAAGTATTTCTATGCTATGCGTCTCCTCTACAACAGAAGGCGCATGCGCGTTATTGTTGCAATTGTCATTTTGACAAACACGTGGACTACACAAATAGACGTCACGTTGCTAAGTATTTCTAAGCTACGCGTCTCCACTCCTCTCCAACAGAACGCGCATGCGCGTTATTTTTGCGTTGTTTTATGTTTCGTGACGGAATAAATCTTACACTTTTTTTCGCCAAGCATTTACCGTCCGATAAAGAACTTCGTTCCAAAAATGAATCATTCTCTATTTATAAAATTATTAAGTATTATTTTTGTTATTTATTCAATTTTGTATTTAAAGAAAATATGTGAGCATGAAAATTTAAGCAACTTTTCCAAGGTTAATTCCATTTGCCTATTTTTTTAGTCTATTGATATTGATAAACATTTAACTGTATTTTGCGTCGGGGTAATTTAAACGCCAAAGAAATAAATATGTCAGGTTATAAAGATTTTATATACCAAGTAGAGTTTCTGGAGTAAGTATTTTCTTTTCAAAAAATTAAATGTAATGAATAAAAGTATTTTAAAAGTTTCTTTTACTCTAACTACTATTAACCAGAAGATAAAAATAAATAAAGCAGAAGTAGAGAATGATCGGTTTTTCTTTAAATTACACTCATTAAATTTAATTTAACAACTTATCTGGATAATTTTTTATCCATTGTTTAGAAAACATTGCAGCTTTAGTCATGTTTCAATTAATTTTTTTATTTATTTTATTCAACATTAATTTTAATTTCTATCAAACTAGATGTGATTATTTCAATTTTTAGTAAACGAAAAGCATCAGTCAATTGTAGAAGTACAAATTAGTAAATAAACATTGAGAATAACAAGTCGTTTTCTAGTTTTGGGAATTTTGTGAGACTCCATATGAGCAAAATGTTTACAATTTACCGTTGATTCATCATTCCATTAAACTGTCATTGTCAGTACCAACATTTCTATCAAGAGTTATAATATCTATATTATATTGAACATGTTTTCATTTTCAATTACCTATTACTTTCATAATTATGTAAATCATATAGTATCAAGTTGCCAAGTGTTAAAAATTTACCTTCAATATCAGTAGACTATTATAAATATGAAATACAAGGGCGTGAAATAAAATAGTCTCGTTTTAAAACCACTGTAATCTACGTCTTTTCTTTTTGATGTGATAGGTATTTATTTTCAATTTTCTCATGGATGGGTAATTGAATAAACAATTACCCTAAATGGCTTGTGTAAAGTATCCTTTTTTACTAAATTTTAAGAGAATATGGACTATTCTTCTAGTAAGTACTGTTTTAGTTGGTATTGTAATAATAAAATTTAGTATGTAGATTTTTGTGTATTATTTTACTTTTTGTCGTTAAATTGTTTGTAATAACACGTGACACTTTCGTTGAAATCAAATGAATTTTCATTGGCAAATCGTAGAATGGTGACGAACCTCTCTTTTTAGGGATTCTTTTGTGTGCTAATTTCTAAAAGTTGTCTTTGTTAGTTCCTTTCTGACGGTGATAAAGACCACAACAGAATTCCGACAGTAGCGATAATTTTTTATTGTAAGGACAAGCGTCGATTGTCCCTACTCCACCTTCAACAGAAGCGCATATGAACTACTGAATTGAATCGAATTGGTTAACAATATCGTATCCTAAATATTTTGTAACGTTTACCGAATATGTATATATCAAAAACGCATTGGAATTGGAAATAAATTAAAAACTTTTGAAATCATTAGAGGTTGCTCTTAAGACGTTATCGAATATGCTACATTATAATTTTACAAATTCTAGGTTTAACATACATAAAGTCACGCCTTTTTCCCATGGGGGTAGGCAGAGACCACTTCCTTCCACTTGCTACGGTTCTTACACACATCTTTTGCTTCCTCTACTTTCATCAGTGCTCTCATACATGCTTTTCGGTTGTTGGTACTCTTGACCTGGCCTTTCTTCAAAACAATGTTAATCTGATCGATATATGTTCTCCGAGGTCGACCTCTACCGACTTGTCCATTCACACTCGCCTTATAAATTTGTTTCGTCAATCTTCCTACATCCATCCTTTCTACGTGTCCAATACATCTAAGCATTCCTTTATCTATCTTTGTAACCACATCTTCTTTTACAACACAGTGTTCTCTTATCTCACTATTCTTAACTTTATCCAACCGAGTCACTCCGGCTATACTTCTCAGACTACTCAGCTCCGCAGCATTAATCCTATTTTCATGCTTCTTCTGCCAAACCCAACACTTACTAGCATACATAAGTGTAGGAACCAACACACCTCTATGCACCGTCAGACGTGCCTTTTTTGACACTTTCTGGCTATTGATAAAGCTAGGTTTAATAAACAATTAAAAAATTATCGGGTTACAGTATCAGGGTACTGTGTAAAACCGGTAAGTTAAGTAAAAATATTTTCAATAAGGGAAATTATTAAAAAAATTGGTTGTCTGTAAAGTCGGTTTACGGACGATGATTTTACGTGATAACGTCAAAAGGAAACGATGAAAAATTGCATATTTTTATGAATTGAATTATTATTTCGTAAAATACAAAGGAGTTAATTGAAAATTACAATTTTTTTGCCGCAATTGTTGTAATAAACGATGGAAACTACATTAACTTTTCACTTCACTTTATAAACAGTTCACGTGTAGGGTATGTTTTTTTTTTATGAAAATAGTCGCAAAAAGGGTAGACCTATCGTGTGGGCCGCGGATGGCCCGCACTGCGACTATTAGAAGGGGAAGGGATTATAGAAAGGAAATGATTGTGGACACGCTTTTTAAAAATTTGTAGGTCATAGTTCTCTGGAAAAACTGATTTTGGAAGCTTATTCCATTCCGTAGCAGCACTGTAAAAGAAGGATTCTTGATGAAGATTGGTCCTAGTAGTGCCAATGGTGGTACAAGAGTTTTTATTTCTGTGGAGCATCTGCCATGGAAATATCTGTAGAGCAATGACTGGTCTGCAACTTTTCTTCTATGTTCTAGAGGGTGAAGGGTATCTGTGAGAGTTGAGCTGTTTATAAAGCGAATGGCTCTTTTCTGAATGGAATCTAGAAGACGAAGAGAATGCCTTGGTGCTGAACCCCAAATGTGCGAGCAATACTCCAGTAGAGGTCGGATTTGAGCCTTGTACGTCGTCAACAGTTGATCAGGAGTAAAAAACTTTCTGGCTTTCCACAGAAAACCTAGCCTCTGGCTTGCCGACTTTGCGATGTTAGCAACATGGTCATGCCAAGACATATTATTGGACACCGTGACTCCCAAAATCGAGATGGAGCGACTTGGTTCAAGGTTATTTCCGGACATTGTGATGGGATGATTTGAGGAATTTGCAAGCCATGTTTTACTCGTTTTCATAAATTACATTATAGCACAGTGTTTAGGAGGGTTTCAGCTTTCATTAATTGCGGCAAAATATTTTTTTTAGGATCGTTTGGTATATGGTGTGGGTATATATATTCAAATCTTTCAAACAACCGTCTATGCATAAATTAAACAACCATGGCGAAGCTACACATCCCTGTCTAAGGGGCCATCCATAAATAACGTCACACAAATTTTATGATTTTTTGACCTCCCCCTACGTACTTGTCACAGGTGGTTACACTTGTGAAACCCCCTCCACCTTTGTGTGACGTCATATATTTTTAAATTTTATATTTAGAATTAAATTAAAACAGCAGTTTTCCAAATTTTTTTTTATTTAAATTAAAAATAAATAAAATTAACAAAGTCAAATATTTTAGATAATGGACAAAAAAAAGACCAATTAAAGAACGATAAACTACGTTGACCCCACAGAAATATAATAAATACTAGAATGCCAACCAGTAGAGCAAGCTGGGTTTAGAAAAGGCTACAGTACTTTGGATCACCTCCAAACACTAAAATTACTTATTGAAAAATCAAATGAATATAACATCCAACTTCACCTAGCCTTTGTAGACTATAGAAAGGCCTTCGACTCTTTAGAAATATGGGCCTTCCTCTCATCAATGGATGATGCTAGAATAGATTCCAGATACTCGCAGCTTATAAAAAACATATACGAAAATGCCACCTTCTCCGTCCAAATAGATCAGGATACTAAGACGAATACAATCCCGGTAGGTCGAGGTGTACGTCAAGGAGACATAATTTCCCCAAAATTGTTTACGCTGGCCCTAGAGAACATGTTTAAGAAAATACAGTGGGAAAAGAAAGGAATTAAAATCGACGGCTCTTATCTAAATCACCTACGCTTTGCTGATGACATTGTACTTATTAGTTGCGACATAAACGAACTTAACAATGCTAGAAGATCTAAAGCACATATCGTCGACAGTGGAACTCGTGATGAATGTCAGCAAAACTAAAATAATGAGTCCAACAGGAGAACATTTGGAAATTCAAGGCCAAATAATAGAAAACGTAGATCAGTACATATACCTTGGACATGCAGTAAAGCTTGGAAAGGAAAATCAAACGGCGGAGATTGGCAGAAGAGTAGCTTTGACATGGTCGGCTTTTGGAAAGCTCCAATATATATTTAAAGATGCCAATATGCCCATAAGCTTGAAACGGAAGGTATATGAAACTTGCATACTGCCAGTCTCAACTTACGGTCTAGAAACCGCCACATTAACTGAAAAAAGCGTAAAAAGACTTAGAACGACGCAACGAGCAATAGAACGAAAAATGCTTGGGATTAGTCTGAGGGACAGAGTACGTATTGAGACCATTCGACAAAGAACCAAAGTCACCGATATCATAGAGCGTGTCGCACACCTTAAGTGGCAATTGGCTGGACATGTGGCTAGACAAAACGACAGCAGATGGACAAAAAAGTGGAGACCTAGAGAAACAAAAAGAAGCATAGGTAGACCTCCAAAAAGATGGCTAGATGATGTAAAGAGAACAGCGGGCACCTATTGGCAGCAAACAGCTCAAGACAGAAACGCATGGAAGAGATTAGAAGAGGCCTATGTTCTGCACTGGGCAATAATTGGCTGAAGAAGAAGAAGAATGCCAATAGATACATCGGATATTGAGTTAAAATGACCCCTCATAGCGAACCAATCGCCTACCACTTGTACATGTGCAGAGCATCTTTTCTTGCCACATCGTTGCCAAGTTCTTTTTTTTCTTGGTATTTTTCAGATGAAGTTAAAAATAGAATATGTGCTATTAGGGCAAGTAATTAGGATAAATCGAGAAAATCTGGCAACACCGCCTCCGAACCGTACGTGACTATAAAGAAGCAAAGAAAAGAACAGTGTCGTATTCGGGTTTAATGAGCTGTTAATATCTGTTTTCCTGTTTGCTTTCGGAAAATCGCTTGCATTAATACTCCGTTTTTTGTGTTTCCTCGTTGGTTTTATTAATATTGTGTATTTCTAACATTCCTGTAGTTTAGTTTCGTTAAGTTTTTACTTTGGACATTTTCACGAATGAGAATTCAAAATTCCCAAGTCCTGTCTGGTGACACGTTTGAATATCCCGCTCAATATACTATTTATCGCGCAAACTCTGAGATAGGTCAATCGCCCTATTGAGTTTTAATGCTAAGCAATACGCTATCTGGCGGAATAAACTCGCATCAATATCACGTGACCAGCAAGTATGATTGCTTTGTGTTTATTTACCTGGAAGCGTGCATTTGTGTGAAGAATATAGTTGTTTAATGGTGACTAATATGTTGAATGGACAAGTCAGTAGAGGTCGACATCGGTAAACATATCTCGATCAGATCAACATTGTGTTGAAGAAAGGTCAGGTCAAGAGTACCAACAACTAACGAGCATGTATGAGAGCACTGATAAAAGTAGAGAAAGCAAAAGATGTATGTAAGAACCATAGCAAGTGGAAGGAAGTGGTCTCTACCTACCCCTACGGGAAAAAGGCGTGACTATATGTATGTATCAAAATATTGTATTCTGTTTTAAGCGAAAAATTGGAAAAAGTCCGAACATTTCGAGGTTTTTTGGGCACCAAAAGTTGTCCCCCACAATTTAGAGGTCGCAAACTTTGATTTGGCATACCTACACCATGCCAAACGATCATAGGAACAATTTTGTTTGCCGCAATTAATGTAAGCTGAACCACTTTTTGGATCCTCTATATACTGGGCTATTAGCATTTACCTCCTTCGTTTCTACAAAGTAGTTCTTACCATTCGGTCTATCCATTTTAAATTTGTATTTTCAATAAAGAAATACAAGAGCAGCAAAAACCAACCACACAAACACGCTAAATTATTATAGTCTATACATTTTTACAATTACCTGATAAAATTTCTAGTCTCGCATTTATTCACCCTTTGTCTGTGCTCTTTCAATAAAAAAATATTACATTCATTGGTCTCAAATGACTGTTGTATTAAAATTTTAGGATATACAACAGCTGAAATTGTATATCGCAGTTCTTCTGCGATTTGTTTGGATTCATTTGAGCTTCTGTTTAATTTGTCTCGAATTTAAAAATCTTTCCGTAAAACCTTTAAATTTTAAACATTTTTTAAGAAAATATACTAATTACACTGTAGTAATATTTATTGTTCTTATAACATCAACATACAATATTTCTTCACATTATATAGCCCAAAATACGGCAGAAAATGCATTTTGTTTTTTACATATATATCTGTACACAACCACAATAGATAAGAGAAACTTTAAAAAAATATTGGACATTTATAGCGCAACATCAAGTCTCAAAAATAAAATACATTCGCATAAATTAACCATTTTTTAAGGGGAATTTTATTAAAATCACACTACGTACAAACGTTTGCCACCTTGAATTCAATTTACTCTTATTTTATCTGGACGATTTGGTAATCAAAATTAAAATAAAAGGCTTTACATGATGGCTTGTCATTCATAAATTATTAAATAACATTTTTATATTACGCAACGTTTGTAAATTTGCCATGCTCTTTAATAAAATTTAATAATTTTCCTCCTACAAAAATAGCACTAATTTAGGCGGTTGTATACACTCACTTTTATTATAATTCTTACAGAAAATTCCATTTACATGTTCGAAATATTAGAAGTTAAGTGCTGTTCAGAAGCGCTCCTGAAATTACATTACGTATTTTATTGTTAAATGTGTAATTCTTTTCGGTCACTATACAGTACTTCTGCAGCTCTCTTTATTAATGTATATTCCAAAAAATAAGCTATCATATTTGGTCTTAACGATTAAAAATCAAACTTTTAACTTCCCAGTGGTCCGATTTTGCGAATCCCGAATTTTGACATATCCCCACATTTCAAGGTCCCCAGAGTCAAATACAATAGTTTTTAAGTGTACGTGTGTGTATGTACGTATGTGCGTTTGGAATTATTTTTCGTCTCGATTATCTCAACAAAAAATGATATCGACGTGGGACCAATTGCATTCGACGCATAATTACGCAACTTAGAACAAGCTGTTTTTATGGAGAATCAAAAAACTGAAAAAAATGGTAAACTACCTGAATTTTGCAATTTATAAATTATACTATTTTTAATACAGAATTTAAAGATCTTTTAAATAATATGATAATATTTCATAAAAAGAGATAGTTTTAGAAAACAGAAATAGGAATTGGAAAATTTTAAATTTTTGTCAGTATTAAGAGAATGGCATTGAAGACGCTATAACAGCAAAAATTATTGTTAGTAATAATCAAGAATTGTTTATAACAACTGAATATTGTTAATTAAATTTTTTTTCAATTGTTATAAACAATTGAAAATAGCTCCCGCTTGTGAAATGATAAGAAAAAGTTTGAAAGAATACGGTTGACAAACAGAATATTGTTAATGACAATTATAATTTGTTATAAACAATTTGAAATCGTTTTTTATAATAATTTTAAAAATAATAATAATTATTATAACAACAAAACATATGGTATTTTTTTATTCTTTTTACTGGGAAGTTAGTCGTGTGGATCTCTTGGGTCGCACCCAGAATACTGATATTGTTTAAATTAAAATGGGTACAATTTTTTTTAAATCAGCAAAATGGATGTGTTACTATATCATCTTAATATTTCGAGTCATTACGTCAAATCTAAAAATGTATTTATCTCGCTGTCAAAGAATATGTTGAGGCGAAGAACATTAGTTTGTGACTGTTCTACATGTGGGTCTTACATACTTGTATTTTTATTTGGAAATGTGCAAAATTACAAAACTAATTTGAAAAAATTTGAGACAAATTCATTACAACATCAATTTAATTTAGCGTTTTCATAATTACAATTATTTTTTATTCGACCTTAACTCTTGCGTCTGGCATAGCATAGGTTTACTGGAATGGATACAAATGCAAACACAGTACCATAGTATGGGATGAAGAGGAACTGTAAGATAAATAGGAACAAAACTATTGTCGTTGAATAAGTTGTGTTCCTATTCTCCCCCCACGTTTTTAATTCTTTCCCATTAACCTACTACATATCTACAGACGAACTTAAATTTTAACTTGTGTTAGATATAAAGAAACAAGACCCAAAAGTTTTAAACTGTAAGTACCTTCTTTAAAAAAATATGCATCACAAGTTTTTTAAGTCTAAAGTTAATAAATAATATTTTAAAAAAACTGAGACAACACGCTTTATAACAAAAACGAACTAAAAAATAATAATAATTAACAAAAAATAATTTTACAAACAAAAGCGCGGGGTACTTTTTATGATGTTTACGTTTTCTTCTTGGAGACTTTACTTTTACAAATATCTGTTTATTATCAAATATATTAATTATAGGCGCACCCCACGCTTATAATTGTAAAATTATTTTTTTTGTTGGAGATTATTTTTTAGTTGGTGTTATATAAAGCGTGTAAAAACGCGAGGAGGTATTAAAATTACTAGGATTTAAAATGGTGATATGCGTTAGCGACATCTGTTGGAGAGTAGTTCAAGCGTCGACATCAAATTTTTACTTCTTATGTCATTCTATTTAAATTGAATTCGTGGGGGAATATCGGCCATTTTTAATCCATATAAAACACTTTTTTTAAGTATAGCTGATTCTGGCCCGGATCTTTAAAAAAAATTATGAAATTATTGTATTTGTATCGGTCCTTTAGAAGTATAAAAAGTTTCAAGTCTATCCGATGTTTTTAAGTGGGTGAAAATCGTGTTCAAAGATTCCGTTACATAGATAGATACAAGTTAAGCTAATATAAAGCGTATAAAAACTGTTCCTATTTACCCCATTTTACGGTAATGCATAATCGGCAAAAATGCACTGCTTTCGCTTCAAGCCACGCGTAGTGGAGCGATAATGAGTGGATTGGATTGTTATTGTTGAAAATACTATCGTATTGTTATTTCTTGAGAAATATCACGGCCCATATCAGACACAAAACTTAAGATCTTTATGTACCTGCTTATTTAGTTATTTCCATTTCATCTGAACAACACTTTATTAACATTAATATATTTTTCTATCAATACATTTGGATTAATTTTTTAAAAAAATTACTGAAATAACTTGCTAATGTATTATGTTATAGTTATGTAAAAATCTTTGGTAAACAATTTTAAAAAATAATGATTTCCTCATATATAAAAAATGTATTGACTCCCTTATGTCGAATCTTAAAATATTTTTGGCGCTTGAAGTACAATCTGAGGGTACTTTTAGAAATATGGTGTCAAAGATATAAATGAATAGCACAAATATCAAGAACCAACTCACAAACATTATTTACTACAGCTGATTTATAATTACATAAACTAAAATATTAAAACCATCGACTTAAAATGTTTTTATTTATATGTTGCAAATCTTTTATACATATCTTGGTTTACAAAATATAATGCTTAATTAGTCGAATTAAACCATACTTCATATCCCATAATATATATTTGTACTATTCATACTCAACACCTTACACTGAGCCTAAACAAGTTCAGTTATTTTTACTCGAAACTTAAAAAACTTACCAGCTAGTTGTATTCGTGACAGTAACAAATAAATAAAAAAACTATTTTTAAAATTAACAGTGAGACTAACAAATCAGTCTGTGAATAACACGAAAGTGGTGACGAAGTATAATGGTGCCCCAAAACTGTTTGATCGCAAACTTTTATTTGTACACATTTTTATTCAAAAACATGATAAAAATGGCTTCATTTAAAAAATTATTCTACATCCTAATTAAAAATTATTTATTTCCTTAAACACATTGGCAAAATCGAAATTGTGAAATATTATAATAATAAATAAGAAAAAAAAAATTGTGGCTTTGTTGTTGAAACCATTTTTTCCATTATTTCAAAGTTAAACTTGAAAATCATCTTTTTGGGACACGCGTCGTATTCTCTACTAAAAATTGTACTATATTCAAGTGAAAATCAGACTTGTCACATTCTTTGTGAGTAAATTTGTTCAGACACACTTGGCTATAACAATAAATTGCAAAACACCTTAGCTTTCATTAAACTAGCGAGAAATAAAATTTTGTTCGATGGTAAAAAAGTAAATAACTAGTTCTTTACTAAATATCCAAAATATTATTATTACAAAAATTAAATTTGCTTATTCTTTTAAAAAAAAAACCCGTGCTTTGAATCTAAGGTTCCTCTACTAATTTAAAAAAAAAAGTAGAACGAAAAATATCGAATAAAAAATACAATACAATTATTAGTACGAACTCATAAGAAAGAATGTACAGTGGACAGAATTCTATATAGTTTGGATAAAATACTATGTTATAATGGTGCACAAAAATATTTTAGATTTACACAGTTTCGTATTCCTTGCGAATAGAGCGGGCCAGACAGCAAGCGAATATTATTCCAATTAGCTGAAAAGAAAAATAAAATATACGTTAGTTTACGATGACGAAAACATTTAAATATTCACATAGCCAAAATTCTTGGACCCCCTTATGTCTGTCTAAATGAGACCAATACTATTATAAGTCAAGAAGTGTATTACAAAGTACAATTAATTAACTTTCCAGTGGAAGTTACAGTAATGGGTCCGATTTTGCGAATCCCGAATTTCGACATATCACCACATTTCAAGGTCCCCAGAGTCGAATACAATAGTTTTTAAGTGTACGACTGTGTGTGTGTGTGTACGTATGTGCGTTTGGAATTATTTTTCGTCTCGATTATCTCGAGAACAAAAAATGATATCGACGTGTGTGTGTGTGTGTGTGTGTGTGTGTGTGTGTGTGTGTGTGTGTTCGGAATTATTTTTCGTCTCGATTATCTCGAGAACAAAAAATTTCGACGTGGGACCAATTGCACTCGACGCATAATTACGCAACTTGGAATTGATTAGATTTTCAGTAGTAATACCACAAGTGCTTCAAAATATTGGAGTTATACATCGATAACCTTTTATATAATTTCAAAGAGTGTCAGTGTGACAGTTGAAATAAACCGACCGCGAAGCTGAGACTGTTATGGTTCGATTCCGACGTACATATCCTGCTAGATACCGATCTTCTATTGCATTAGTTACCCTAGGATGCCCAGTTCTACGTCTCCAGTCAACGCTGTTAGTTTCCTGGTACAAATGCACTATTCGGATAACTAGAGCGCGGGGAATTCTTAGGTATATCCACGATTTGGTGATTCGGCCTCATCATACAAAGCCACTATTCTTGCTCTTTGGAACACTGAAATTCTATTGCCAGGCATAATTGAAAAGAATAACTCAACAAACACGCTAAATCGATATGAACCACTTTTGAAATATTGGTATCTAAAATTAGAGGAAATTGTTTTTGTAAACATTTTTGGATGCCTAGCACCGGTGAAAGAAGTAAAGATTAAATTTACAAAAAACCAGCCATGATAAATATTTCGATTTACAATTTACGAGGGGGTCCAAGAATTTTGGCGATGTGATCAGTAAAAAATAATTAAAGAAATGCATAACACCTGCAAAGTTGTACGAGAAAAAATGTAGTACTTATAATAATAGCACCTTTCATAGAAAAATATTTGTATATAAAATTTAAATTGTTGTTAGATATTAATTTATATACGAAAAAAATGTAGTGCACAGAAAAATAAATGTAGTTCCCACTGGGGAGGATTGTGGGAGGCTGGTATAAAATCTAGATAATCTCAAACGGGTTATGGGAGAAAGTATTCTGAATTTTCAAGTCACAACTCTTTTATGTCAAATTAAAGCAATATTGAGATCAAGGTCCCTCTCTCCTATTTCAACAAATCCACAACATTACTCGTGATTTTTTAATAAGAAAATCGTCAATTTCTTTTCTAGAAATTAATATTTCTGATGTTCCCATTAATAGACTGAAAACTTGGCAATGTTATACAAAAATAAAGCCATTTTTTTGGAAACGTAGGTCGGTAGCATATTTAAATAGGCTTTAACATAAACCAAAATGGGCCAAAGTATAAAAGAATTTTAAAGTATATAAATTAGTTTTGGTTTGGAGGATAATATTTCTCCCCTTAAATGGCGATCAGCTCAATTTATAGAACTAATGCCATGACCCGATAAAAAGGTACGAGTTGTGAAAATTCGTCCAATGAACTGAATTTTTACAAGACCAACTACAAAATTATTTTTATTTTGTTCTGATGGAACCAATCAAGCCGGTGGGAGGTTGTTAGAACCAAAAACTAAATATTGCTCTGTAAAATGAATAACCTGCAGGATTTCATCTAAAAATCAACAAAATTTCCCTCTATTAGCATTACCTAAAACAGACCTCTTCCTATTTTGCAGATACTACAATGAACAAAGAACAGACCAATTTCTTTAGGAAATAAAACTAATCGAATGTAGCCATATACCTACCATGCAGCTTTAACACTTACGGCTTTCCATTTGGAGCATTTATTTATACCCTAGACCCTTCAGATAAAATTGATTCCATTTCCATTACATTTTTTCTATACTCATATTAGTAAACAAAATAATATCAATTTAGATATCCACAGTACTTTAAATGATTAAGTATTTGCTTTTTTGGAATGTTTGATCTGCCAGGCTGTAAAGAAATGTCTCTAACCTAACCAGCAACTTAAAAATACTGCTTCCTCAAGGTATACTTAATAATTTACGAGAACATAGTCTTACCTGTAGTGCAGCTATTCCAAGTCCCACACTACCTATAATGACACCATATTTGATGAAAACATCCTTTAATTTTTCAACGCAAGATGCTGTATAATGATAGGTGCTAGTTGTGCAAGAGCCATTATCAGGGGTATTGGGACAGCAAGTATGTGGAAGAGTATCGTTTTTGGTAATTGTTTTCCAATCATTTGGACCTTTAATGCCACAACATTCAGCCTGAAAAAAAAACAAAAGGATTTAGAATTTATTTCCAATAACTATCAAATTTATATTTTTAACATTTAATACTAAGATAATTAATAATTTACATAAATTAAGAGTTCTTGGCCATTATTTCAATATTTTATTTTTGAATTGTTTACATTTATGGGTTATTAATCATTGTTGCCAAAAAATATTGTTTACATCATTTTAGTCTATTAAACACAGTGCAATCACAGTGGGTCCAGTATATGGTCAATCCGAAATTTGTTTGATGATTGCAAGTTGTGCGGGTAGATTTTTGTTTTGGTTATATCAATGCAATTTTACAAATTTATCATTTTTTAATTCTTACAAAAAGGAAATAAAATTGAATGTTGGTAGCCAATATTTTTAAAACATATAGAGTGGATCATAAGTCAGTTGTCAAAAATACACATTACTTTTTAACAATTTTATTATCAACTCAAAAGTGCTAGCTCTATTCATTATTACCAGATAACACTAACAACATAAACACAGACTTTAAAAAGGTGTAACATTATTTCTTATCTCGGAAAGACAAACATGAAATTAAAAACCGAAAGAAAAATGATACCATATGATATTCAAAACATCAACTATTATTAGATCTTCTTTTTATTTTTAGATAAGTTCCCTCAAAGAAAATTATAACTTTACGAAACGTTCACCTAAAGGCAGTATGAAATAGCGAAAAATACACTTAGTAGTTAACAGAAAATAAAGAAAAAATAATTTTGTTTCAGGAATTATTTACACAAAAAAACAATTAAAATAATAGATAGTAAACAAATGATTGCTTAACATATTTAAAATTAAAAAAATATATCTAACAAAGACCTTTTTAAATAGTAAATTAAAGTTAATTTAAGTTAAAACTTGTAACAATAATACTGTTTTGTAAAAATAATTTTTCGATATTAATTTTTTGGCATTAAGGAAATTACTATACATGTTTTTAATGATTAATCATCGTTAATGTAAAAACGTAACTGTTAGCCAGTGATTTTCAGAGTTAATTTTTTGATTGGGATTACTACAAATGCAGATTAAAACTACAGAAAAATGATATGCCAACAACTGCAGCACAAATATAGAGAAAAAATTCGTAAATAATTTAAAGTACGTTCACACTATGCCAATAAAGGGTGTTTCAAAAAAAAGTGACACTGTATCTAGGATAGGTAGAAAACTGAAAAATATTTGGGGTTTGCTTGGTAAAAACTTTTCTTAACGCCATCCGTATTCAAGATGAAGGGCGTTGAAGAAAAAAATTGTAGACATATTTATTACGATTTTGCCGAAACTACTGGAAACATTGCAATGAAATTTTATACGAATATGTTTTAGAAGCTGATACATCCCATAAATTTGTTTTTATATCTGACTTTTATAGAGGGCGTTAGTTACAGTAATAACCGATGCTGGTATAAAGTAATGATAAAGTTATTAATTATTATTATTAATTAGTATGCATTATGTTATTGAAAAAAATTTTTGTCGCATAAATGAGATCTTATCGATAAAACGGATACATGTTAAAAAATTGAGATTGAGGGCTTTCCTTTCTTGTAACGTATCTTGATATATATATAATTGGATAAGTTTCGTCGATTTCCCTTGGAAACTAAGATGCATACGATGGTAGATGGTAGGAAAAAAATCGGATTTCCTTCTACAAAAATATTATTTTTTTATTTCTCTTTCAGTAATCTTGTAAACATTTTTTTTCTCTAATTTTAATAAACCTGTATGTATAGTTGAAGGTTTTTTAATTGTTTTTAAATGATAAGAACGAAGTTTGAACAGCCTTGAAGCCGAAATACGTCGATTAATTAGCTCGTTTTATGGTAATAAATTAAAATAATACGATTGGGTTTGTTTGGAATTAATTTATTTTAAGTAATTTTTTTTATTAAATCACTTGGCGCCCTTACGTGGTTATTAATTTTAGTATTTTTAGTTAGTTTGAAATATTCGAAAAAAATACGGTTGCATAGATCCGTGAACTGATCTATACATCCCTTCAAATTGAATCCAATCGAGAAATCAAGGAATCACGGAACCCTGAGTATAATATTTTGATTCTTTTTCTTTTTTTTTTCAAAAAATTAAAAAAGTACTTCGAGAGATGCCTAGACCCAACCTTTCACAAACAGAAAGTAAAAAAAATCTCGATTTTTTTTCAGCGAGGTCCGAGTAATATGGTTTTTGCCATTTCTTGTTTTACAAAGTTTTACTATCAATCCCAAATAAGGTTAAACCCCTCCTAAGTTTACTTAGTTGATAAATAGTTTGAACATTGAAATTAAAATTTTAAAATACATTAAATTTTTAGTAGTTTAATTAATATTAATTATAAGTATTTGATTCTTTCCCATTTCAGACAATTAGTAAAAAAACTTTTAAAATTCTTTATCAGTTTTTAGACCTTTAGCTCTTTATTAAATCATCAATTTATTTTTTTTCCTTTCGTATTTTTGGTAACATTTAATTAGATATAATAATTTAGTTTAAACGTGCTTTAGTAAGTTTTTATAGTTACACAATTGGCACCCAGCTTTTGGGGTTTAGAAAAATACTTATTCGTTACACACATTCACATTCTGTACAAATTTTATTAAAATTCATCACCTACTGTGTTTTCAGATTTTTTTGAAAGTCGGTATATTTTGTATTATTTAACATACGTTATACACAAATTTCTAATTATATTTTAACCAATTTATTCAATCCTTAAAAAGGAAGATTAAACATTAGATTTTTGAAATTTTTGAAAGTCAGTACCTACTTATACATAATATTCAACATTATAAAATATTAGTAACCTTGAGGTAAATAGAAAATTGTCAGAGTCCGCCACTGACTGGGCTTTTACTACAATAAATATTATCTGTAGGGTAAGTAGAATGCATAAATGAATAATGTTAACTGTACATGATAGCAAACCAGCTTTCTATGTTGTTATTTCGTTTCAAGATTAAGTAAAATTGTTAGGGCAATAAAAAAAAATGTATCATAAAATGCAGGTAGAGCAAACGTGAACGTTGTTGGTTCACAATTATACAGAGTGGTGGAAGAAACAAGCGAAAAAAAAATGAAAAAAAAACTTTCAAATAACAGTGTGGAAATTAAATTTAAATAAAAAAATATTTAAAAACTTAATACGACCTAATAGTTAGGTACTTTGGCGATAAAATTTAACAAAAAAATTAATAATAACACACAATGCACTATGCTACATTGTAACTTTTTGT
This sequence comes from Agelastica alni, assembly GCA_950111635.1. Classification (NCBI taxonomy): domain Eukaryota; kingdom Metazoa; phylum Arthropoda; class Insecta; order Coleoptera; family Chrysomelidae; genus Agelastica; species Agelastica alni. The sequence continues at coordinate 29,301,971 of OX467710.1, read as the reverse complement.
GTATAATTGTTTTATTTGATTGAGTATAATTGTTTGAGTACAGGGTGCTGCAAAAATAAGTTCTTATCATGGGGGCAGGGCAGATGCGGTAAAAGGTTAGTATTAGAGGTGAGCGATATCGTGATTTTTTTAATGACACTTTTGTGTTGTTACTGTGTATTACTTTATAATTATGCTTTCATTTTATCATTATTATGCTTTTGTTGGTAATATTTGGAAATTATCGTTTCTTATCAATTATAGGTTAATATTAACATGTAATTGATGTTGATGTATAAAATGTAATAACACTTCACACTAAAAGTAAAATTCACTTATAACAGAACCTTAATTCCAAACTACTCTTGAATATTAATAACATAACATATGATTATGAGTAAGATCACATAACATATAGCCGAAGGCGATACATACTTTTTTAGTTAAGACGATATTGACATGCCCGCCATATTAAAAATCTAATTATTCTACTCACGTTTGCAGCAAAATTTTGGGAAAAATTTTAATAATAACAGTTAAATGTCGGATAGTTAACTATTTTCAAATGAAGAAAATAGCTGGGAAATTTTTTTTATTTTGAAAATTTTATGATTTTGGTAACTTTCCGACATAATTTACATTAAAAGTAACAAAATATTTTAATTATGTATTACCATAAATTATTTAGTTTTTAAATAAAGTAAAATACTAACATTAAATTATCGTCCGTTGAACGGTGTAATCAACGACAAATGTTCGCAGAAAGTGCCTAATACAATGTAAGAGAAAGTATATGAGAGATATGTCGTCACTTATTTATTGGATGTGTGAGGAGATTTGACAGAGCGGTTAATGGCGGGCGTGAGTAATTTCCTCTTAACGGTAACAGTTTCTTTGCAAAAAGAGTAACGATCTTGATATGCGACTTTTAGATATTAGTGAAAAAATCACATTTTTTTTGTTCTGCTTCCCATGAAAAGGGATATCCTGTAATGCTCAGAGAACATCGTAAGAACCAAAAAGATAGGAATCGAGGATCACCTTACTATGTAGTGTGTTTCAAAGCCTCGCTGTTCGTTGGATGAACGAGTCTTTGGAAAGAGATGTTCTGCAGGTCTCCAAAGTGACCAAGAAGGGGTGTGAAGAGTGAACTTGACGGGTTAATATCGAAGAAACTGCTAAAGGAGGAACGATTGTTGATATTTCAGAAGAGCTTCGCCATTGAAAATATCTATAAAATAGAGACAAATCGCTAACTTTTCTACGGTGTTCCAGAGAAGTGAGCGAGTTTGTAAGCGAGGCATCACCGACCAGGCGAATTGCCCTTTTTTGGACGGAATCCAATAGTTTCAGGATATGTTATGGTGCCGCACTCCAAATATGGGAACAGCATTCCAGGACAGGTCGGATCTGTGCCTTATAGATCATAATTTCTTGAGATATCGCTCAACTCTAGTTAGTATACAAGTGTCGTTCGTCGGGATCATATCGCTATAGAGATAGGTACTCCTCGTTCTATTTAAAGAACTAGTCCTTCCGAATTAGTTCACAACGAAAAACTAGTTCGCCAAAGAACTGTTTGCAATGAATTAGAAGAACGAATTACAAAATTTCTTTACTGTAATTCTAGTTATAAGAGACCGAATTTAAAATTTTAATAAAATACTCCCTTTCATGCAAAATAAAATAAACTTTTCAGAAGAAATATTTTACCTTCTTGAATCTTACTTCGTGTGTTCAGAAAACTATTAATTTTGTATCCGAACGTTAAGGTTGAATTATATTTTTTTAAGACAAAAAACAAAAATTTATTGATTTTTAATTATCGGCTGTTACACTCCCTTTAAATATTAATTTAACTTTTTTAGCTAAATCATTGTTATGTGTTGGAAAATTATTTATTTTTGCACCCTCATTAAATCAGCGTTTTATGTGAGAAACATATTGGATTTTCATTCATCACTAATTTAAAAAACAAATAAATAAACGAAATTCGAATTTAAAATAGGCTGAGGCTGTTGGTTACTTTGTTATTTCCGTATGCACGCGTGGTATGCCTTTAGTTTGCAATTTCAGCATTCCGATGCGAACACACGTTGGGTTGCTTCAGTTCGTTCATTCCTTAATCCAATTATTTCAATTCTCGTTTCTCAAATTCGTATTCGGACTATTGGGTTCATCGATATATCGATTCGACGGCACTTGTAATAGTTTGAAACGAACTAGTTCAACTGAGCTTAACGAACTAATTCGTTTAGTTCACATTTAAGAACGGTCTTTTATATAGTTCGTTCGCGAACTTCTTCTTCTTTAGCCTCAAGTGATCCAACTTTGGACGTAGGCCTCCCCCATTTCAATCCACTGTCGTCTATTTTGCGCCATTTGCTTCCAGTGAAGTCCGCGAATCTTTTTTATGTCATCTCCCCATCTCATTTGTGGTCTTTCTCTATACCTTCTACCTAGCCTAAAGCCTTTGACCGCGTTTGGCACCAGGCATTGTTAAGTAAATTATCTGCCTACGGTCTTCCAACCAAACTGCGCCAATGGCTCTTGAGCTTCATGCAAGATCGCTCCTTACATGTGGCAGTTGACGGTATTTCTTTTGATGCGTTTAAAACTAATGCCGGGGTCCCCCAGGGTTCCATCCTGTCCGCCACCTTATTTCTTTTACACATCAACGACCTCTTGAAAACCACCACGAACCCCATTTACAGTTTCGCAGTCGATAGCACACTTGTCTCAACTTTCACATCCTATCGATCACTTTCGGTGAATGATACAAATAGACTCAGACAGGAACAGGTTGATTCCATCAATAGAGATCTTAAAGCAATCGTCGAGTGGAGAACCAACAATCTTGTTCAGTTTAACGCCCAAAAAACACAAAGTGCCACGTTTTCCAAGAAAGTGAATTTCTCAAATCATCCCATTACAATGTCCGGAAAAACCCTTGAACCAAGTCCCTCCATCTCGATTTTGGGAGTCACGGTGTCCAATAATATGTCTTGGCATGACCACGTTGTTAACATCGCAAAGTCGGCAAGCCAGAGGCTAGGTTTTCTGTGGAAAGCCAGAAAGTTTTTTACTCCTGATCAACTGTTGACGACGTACAAGGCTCAAATCCGACCTCTACTGGAGTATTGCTCGCACATTTGGGGTTCAACACCAAGGCATTCTCTTCGTCTTCTAGATTCCATTCAGAAAAGAGCCATTCGCTTGATAAACAGCTCAACTCTCACAGTTACCCTTCACCCTCTAGAACATAGAAGAAGAGTTGCAGACCAGTCATTGCTCTACAGATATTTCCATGGCAGATGCTCCAGAAATAAAAACTCTTGTGCCACCATTGGCCACATTCGGCCGAAGAACTCGGCACGCTGATCAGTCTCACCCATTTACTCTCAAGATTGACACTACTAGGACCAATCTTCATCAAGAATCCTTTTTTTACAAGGCTGCTACGGAATGGAATAAGCTTCCAAAATCAGTTTTTCCAGAGAACTATGACCTACAACTTTTTAAAAGGCGTGTCCACAATCATCTCCTTTCTATAATCCCTTCCCCTTCTAATAGTCGCAGTGCGGGCCGTCCGCGGCCCACACGATAGGTCTACCCTTTTTGCGACTATTTTCATAAAAAAAAAAGAGCCATGGTCTCCATTGCTGTATTTCATTATTCCATCTTTTGTCTTTCAGACGGGCATTATGTCCTGCGAAACTCCATTTTAGTCGGGCGGCATGTTCTCCTGCGTCTTTCACTTTCGTTTTACTTCTAATCCATTCGTTTGTTTTTCTATCCCTAAGTTTCACTCCCAACATTGATCTTTCCATCGCTCTTTGTGTCTTTGTAATTTTATCCATATTAACCTTGGTAAGAGTCCAGGTTTGAGCCATAAGTGAGTATAGGAAGGATACATTGATCATAAACTCTTGTTTTTAGATATTGTTGTATTTTTCTACTTTTAATTATCCAGCTCAGATTTCCAAAACTTGCCCGAGCCAGCCTTATTCGTCTTGTAATTTCCGCAGTTTGATTTTCCTTGTTTACTTTCATTATTTGTCCTAGGTATATAGGTATATTCGCTTACCGTTTCCAAATTTTTCTCATTGAGTGTTATCTGTCTGAAGTCCTGTGTATTCGTCATTATCTTCGTTTTCTCCAGATTTATCTTGAGAACTACTTCGTCCGAAGCTCTCAATAGTTGAGTAATCATGGTCTGCAATTCTTCGAAACTTGCAGCGATAATAATTATGTCGTCAGCATACCGCAGATGGCTTAGTGTTCTTCCATTAATATTTATTCCTTTTTCAGTCCAGTAGATATTCTTAAACACGTCTTCAAGTGCGAGTGTAAACAATTTTCGTGAGATAACATCCCCTTGGCGAACTCCTCTGTTAATTGGTGTAGGTTTAATGTTCCCACCTATCTGTACTGACATTGTTGCTTTTTTGTATGAGAATTCTATAGCTCTCTCTATTGCCCAAAGTTCTATGGAATCGAAGGCTTTTTCATAATCGATAAAGCCAATATATAAGTCTAGGTGAAATTAGTTTTCTTTTTCTATCAGCGTTCTTACGGTTAAAAGATGATCAGCTGTACTGTAGCCCTTCCGGAATCCTGCTTGCTCTACCGGTTGGTAACTATCGAGCTTTGAAGTTAATCTAATGGTTATTATCCCAATGAAGAGTTTGTAAGTTTGTGACAGCAAAGAGACAGGTCTATAATTTTTCAAATCCGCTCTCCTTTTTTATAAAGAAGTACTGTCACACTTTCGTTCCAATCATCGAGGTATTCTCCTTTACAAAGACATTGATTGAAAAGGTGTTTCAATGCTTCTAGGATTATTTCTTTTCCTTCTTTCAACATTTCGGCAGGATTCTATTTGGGCCCGGAGACTTGTTATTTTTTAATTGCGATATTGCTTCTTTAATTTTATACGATCTGCCTGTTGTGAGGATAATTACGTTAAAATTCCGATTACAACGTGCGTTTGCCAGGCATAACGCCGTGCGATTTTGTCTTTTGGGGAGTTTTAAAACGTCAATGAATTGGTAAATAGCTTAATAATAACATCAGGCTGTCTAAGAAAAATTGTATGGGACACCCAATACATGCAAAGGAACAGTAAAATTAAAATCTACAAAGTGTGCATAAGAACTGTCATGACGTACGCAATATAAAAATAATAGAACAATGCAACAATGCGGCATACAGGACTTTAAAGGAATAAATTCATTTCACAATAAACAAAATTCATTGAATGTTTAAAATGCAAATAACTCAAGAACTGATAGAGTAACATAAAATAAAAAACAGTACCTTTTTTATTTAAAATTGAACTGCCTTTTAGATTTAGATTAATTTTTAAGACGATGCTGCTTAAAATCACAAAGTTATTAAAATTTCAAATTAAAATTCCAACTTTAAATACCCTTTATCTCGTAAACCTGCAACATTTGTATGAGACATGTTAAGCTCAATCGCCATATTTTGGTGAGTAGTATCTCCAGTTCAGAGATTGCCCATTCTTAATGAATCACCCTATATATATATATATATATATATATATATATATATATGTATATTTATATATCGGGTAATATTTATTGTTTTAAGAAAATATATTTATGAGTAGGTGATTCTCAGTTTTTTATCAAGTTGAAGTGTTGTAGCTTACTAAAAGTATTTTTCTTAACCCCAAAAGTTGGACGCCAAATTGTGTTACCCTAACTAAACTGTTTTTCTAAAGTTACAAAAGTGGGGTGCCAATTTTAAAAAACTTACTTATTCCCCAAATGTTGGACGACAATTGTGTGTAATGTTATAAGTTACTTTTATAAAACTAAATTATTCCAACTCAAGGGCTGCTAATTGTGTAGGGAACAGTTTTACTAATACCCGTTAAACTAAATTAATTTATCAAATTAAAGTACTGAAAAAGAATTTTAAATAAATTTACCTAACCGTCTGAAATGAAAAAAAAAACTTGAATAATTATCAATTATATTAATTGGACAAATAAAATGTAATGTATTTTAAATTTTAATTTTAATGTTCAAACTATTTAATAACAGCTAAGTAACCTAAAGGAAAAGATTAAAATATTATACTCGGGGTTCGGTGACTCCTTGATTTCTCGATTGAATTAAATTTGAAGGGATGTATAGATCAGTTCACGGATCTATACAACCATATTTTTTTCGAATATTTCAAATTAACTAAAAAAACTTAAATTAATAACCACGTAAGTATAGATTTCTTATGAAATACTACTATAAAATGGATCAGGAAGGTTTATAGTTCTTCAAATAACAACGAAAGAAGGATAATACCACTGAATAAGTGTTGCTGAATAACAGGGAAGTAATGACCTTTTTTAAGAATATCTCGAAAAGTATTGATTCACGCATCGATGGTAGTCAGATTCGTGTTTTACGCCTCAAAATAATACCTGTTTATTTTGATATTGAAATCGTCATCGCTACACCACTGGATGAAAATATAGTAAACAATGAGATGTTCCAACTTATTTGTGAAAATAAACACTGGGGCTTAAATAGTCGGATTTTTACCACACTTGGCAATGAATCATTTCTTCCACTAAATTTCTCTGAATTTTACCAATGATATGCTGAAAATTACCGATAATACTCCAAAATCTCGTTGCAACACCTTCGGCAACAGCGCTACTAATAATAGCCGATTTCGTAGTACGCCCGGATCTCTGCAGGTGGAAAGATTTAGACAAGCCGTGCGGCGTTGTCGCTTATTGAGCAACACATTTCTATGATCTAACGAAATGAAATAGTTCAATGGTTCAACATTCCATAAAATGGGTTGGATTATTCAGGTTGTTATAATTCATGAAATAATACTAAGAGATAGCATTATGGTCACAATATTGTTGCAAATATAATCAACAAATACTATAGACGATTCAATAACAATCACACATATCTTGCCATAACTGGAGAGCAGGCAACATAACAGCACAGCACATTCCAGTCGGCCATATCAAAATCATACAATCGCCCAGAAAGTGGGGATGTATGATCGTGTTTAAAAGTAAATAGTTCTGTCTGCTCTGATAATAGATCTATGGACTTACTCAAAAAAACTGATGTTTTTAATTTATGTTACATTCAAGGTCAGTTATTATTATTATTAATTAAGCGATGTAAAAAACGCAACGTGCAAACTTTATTGAAATAATAAATCCGACTCATTATTTGAAAACATCGAAGAAGTATAATATTTGCATAAATAGGTATATTATTTTTTCTGTGGGCTCTCGACAACATGCAACGAGATAAAATAGTGATTTTTATTCAGAATTAAAATATTTACAAAATAATACCGAGATATGTGATGTTGATTTATTAATGTTATTTACCGAAGATTATTGAAAATAAATTTCCATTTAGGACTCAAAATAAACAGAGACCGACCCAAACAGTCACTGATTAACTGGATACCTAGGGACAACTATTTTTTGGCAGAGGGTATAGCCAAAAACGGCCATGACTCTCATTAAAAAAACACGTTTTATGATATTTTACTATTTTAAAGGTAGGAGAAATAAAGTTATAACGGAAATACAACCTAAATCCTCTAATTCAAATTTTGTTGGATTAAAGGAGAATTTAGAGAAAGAATACATAGACTTACAGTCTACTTTTTCTGTAGAAATTTGAGTGAAAATTCAAAAAAAATTTGTAAAACAAGGTGGCTGCTGGTCTATGGACTATTAAGCAGTTAATTTGTTGGCTGTTTTGGTCTATAGACTATCAAGCAAGTGATTTTGTTGGCTGTTTAAGTATATGGACTATCGAACAGTTAATTTTGGTGGCTGTTTTGGCCCATGGACTATCAAGAGGACCATTCGGTGGCAGTTTTGGTATATGGACTATCGAACAGGTAATTTTGGTGGCTGTTTTGGTCTATGGACTATCAAGCAGGTGATTTTGTTGGCTGTTTTGGTATATGGACTATCGAACAGGTAATTTTGGTGGCTGTTTTGGTCTATGTACTATCAAGAGGACCATTTGGTGGCAGTTTTGGTCTATAGACTATCAAACAGGTGATTTTGTTGGCTGTTTTGGTATATGGACTATCGAACAGGTAATTTTGGTGGCTGTTTTGGTCTATAGACTATCGGGTAGGTAATTTTGGTGGCTATTTTATTTTGAACTGTGGACTAACAAGCAGGTAACTTTGATGGCTGTTTTGTTTAACACCGAAATAAACATATTTAATGTAGTTCTGCAAACATTTTTTTGTAAACGACAATAATATAATGAGCAAACACTCATTCACAAACGAAAATGCTTTAATCATATTTCTCTTATCATCCATGATAATTTAAGGTCTATTGTACTCTCAATTAATAACGCCTACAAAGCACTGACTACGCACCGCTGAAATGGCTGTTAAAAACAATTAAGCATTTTAAAGAATACCCGTCATTAATGTATCACATCACAATGGTTGATATTATTTTGTTTTCTTTAAAATATCTCGCATACTTTGCAAACGACGTATCTACCTATACAACTAACAATAAGTTATAACTTTAGTAGATAAATATTTACAGTTTGTTGTTTAATAGTCGAAAGTGTGGAATTTTGTAATAATCACGTTGCCGCGGGGGCCGTTACACAGTATTAGACGTAAATGGCGGGCGTAATTAAGTTGTTCCGTTCTCAAAATGACTATACCATATTTATAGAAAATATCGCTTTTTGGTTGACAAACATACATATACATATAGTCACGCCTTTTTCCCGTAGAGGTAGGCAGAGACCACTTCCTTCGGTTCCTACGGTTCTTACAAACATCTTTTGCTTCCTCTACTTTCATCAGAGCTTTCATACATGCTCGTCGGTTGTTGGTACTCTTGACCTGGCCTTTCTTCAAAGCAATGTTGGTCTTATCAAGATATGTTCGCCGACTTCTCAGACTTCTCATCTCCGCAGCATTAATCCTATTTTCATGCTTCTTCTGCCAAACCCAACATTCACTACCATACTGATAAGTGTAGGAACCAACACATTTCTATGCACAGCCAGACGTGCCTTTTTTGACACTTTCTTGCTGTTCATAAAGCTATACAGTGCCCCATTCATCTGTTTTATGCCAACACCCTTCGCTCAATGTCACTGTCTTACTTTCTATCTATCGTAAACTTTGAACCCAAGTACACAAATTAATTTACTTTTTCCACTCTTTCTCCCTCAATCAAAACTCCACAGTTTGTCATGCTTTCTTCTCTTTCAAAATCCATTACTTTCGTTTTGCTTACATTAAATGCAAAAGTAATGAATATCCAGTAGTTTTTCTTAATAATTTACTAGCGATCCACCGGGGTGGGTCGCGCCGCAGTACGAATTGTTGACAGAAAAGACTTATCTGCGAAACTCTAAGGAGCAATAGAAGAGGGTTATCAATGAATTTTAAAGAGAAAAAATTAAAGCGAGGTGATATTTTCTCACTAGTAAATGAAAAGGGGATAAAAATAATGAAGTGGGTCGACAAAAGGCCAATAATGATGTTAACCACTTGCAAGAATCATCAATGCAAAATTATCGAGACAGGAAAAAACAATGGGAAAGGAGAACCAATCAAGAAACCAGACTTTATATTAAGCTATAATCAAACAAAAAAAAAGGTGTGGATATGTCGGACCAAATGGATTCATATTATAGTAATTTACGTAAAACAATAAAATGGTATAAAAAAGTCGCAATGGAAGTTGTATTTGGTACAATGTTGGTAAATGCATGGGTGATGCAAAAGAAATTTGTAACAGACAATTCTGTAACAATTCTTCAGTTCCGAGAAAGTATAATACTACCACCCAATTAATAAAACCGCCTAGCAGACTCCATACTTAAGGCAAAATGGAAGGACAAGCAAGAAAAGTCAGAAAGCGTTGCAGGGAGTGTTACAGACAAATTTCTGAGAAAGAAGGAAAAAAAAGAAGCAGACGTTTTGTCACGTATGTGAAAATAAACCATTTCTATGTTTCTCCTTCTTACGTTGTCTTGCTTTCTCAAGCGTTGACGACTCGCATATTGACTACTTTTTTGTATCTATATCTACCTTGAGCTGCGTGGAGAATTTCCTCAGCAGTTAAACCTGTCCATTATCGGAGATTTCGAAGCCAGGATAGCTTTTTGCGGCCTATCCATTTTTCCCCTCGATCTTGCCATTCAGAATAAGCCGAAGCAGACTAAAACGTGGTCCACGCATTACATGTCCCAATTATTCCAGTTTGCGGCGCTTGATGGTAGTTAAGAGCTCTCTATCGTGCCCTATTCTGATTAGTACATTCTCGTTGGTAGCTCGGCTTGTTCACGGAATTTTAAACATCCTTCTGTACAGCCACATTTTGAATGCACTTATGCGGTCAATAATTTTTTGGTAAAGCGTCCATGTTTCGCAAGAGTACAACAAAATAGACCGTACATAGCACTTGGTAAACCTTTCCCGCAGATGAATGTTAAGTTGCTTGGCACAGAGTAGCGGCTTGAGTTTCAGAAATGCTCTTCTAGCCTTGATTTCTTCGTCTGGATCCATATCGACTGATTGATCCAGCTTCCAAGATATTTAAAGTGCTCAACCCTTTCTATATTCTCGCCATCAAGTGTTATTCTTTCCGGGCCGACATTCATTTTGCTAACAACCATAAATTTAGTTTTTTTGACATTGATTGATTTATCTTATTTAATATACATTGTATTTCTTTGTGTTGCCCCTTTAAATATATTCTCCGTGTAGAGGTTGAAAAGTGTAGAAGACAAAATACAACCCTGTCTCACTCCTCTCTTTATAGGTATCTGAGTGGTCTCCTTTCCATCTAGTGTGACCGTGGCAGATTGATTCCAGTAGAGAGATAGTTTAAAAATGTATTTACGCGACAGAGAACCCTCCAATATCCAATCGGAATTTCAAGAAGACAAAACCTGGTTAACGGCAGATTACGTCTTAAGAACCCAACTTTACTAAGGATGTCATTTTGTTATATTTGACAATTTTGACGTGGACAGAATCACGTGACCGAAACGAACAATTTAATTGGATAATCCTGGTAATTTTACCCTTCTACCATCCTTCTCAAGGCCATTCGAACTGATTTTACTATTTCATTCATAAATAGGGTAAGTAAGCTCTCTCTGTATCTTGATACCCATACTCTTGTAAGAAATAATAATATATCTTATTCTATTCGAAAAATATATTTTTCGTAAAACGAAATCAAAACGAACAATTTAATACAATTGCGTCTTTTCCCTGTAGTCTCTTGTCGATGACTAACTATACCATAACCATAACCATATCCCAGACTCCTCATCGTCGTTCTATTTTACTTGATACCCAGATTGTGTTTGTTTACATTTTAAACTCTTCTATCAGCTTTTTGTTATTGCCATCTTCCAAGTAACGCTCGTTTAAGTTTTCACCGACGGACCTTGCATTCAGGGTGGATCCGGATATATCTTACACTCTGTGGTACTACACTGGTATTTTTCACCAGTAGCTAGGCGACAAAATGCGGCATTTGACTCGGAGTGGGATAACTGTTATGTGTGTATTCAGTCAACTTTGGTAATACTAAAATGTTGTAGAACATACCGTTTCGTACTCTTCTTATGAAAAAAGAAGTCGCATTTTCTAGTTTTGAACCATGAATTCTATTTTGAATCGAAATTTTATTTATGAAGACGCCACTGTTTATTCGGGCATATCTTATATTTTGTTTCCATTTCATAATATTTCATAATTTAACGTGCGTTATTTATATTTTGCAATTTTTGTTGGCGATGCAAAAGGGAGGTGATGTTTTATTATTTTATTTTGCCTGTATGCAATTTGATCGAGCCGAATTTTGTAGATAAACGTTAAAATGACCTTGAACTAAATTTTACGGGAACAGAATGTTTTTTGCGTATATTACGTTAATAAATTTTATTATTTCCGTCGCACATCGGTAAGTCGTGTAACAACCAATTTAATAATAATAATAATCACATCTAAAATACGGTTTTGCTTCTACATCGACAAAACATATAAATCAAAAAAACGACTCGCTTCAAATTTAATTTAAACACGTGCCAAAGGTTACGCTCCTCTCAGTACATAATCAAGGATAAAACGGCGAATGTAATGTGAAACCTGGTTAACTGGGATTATTAACCACACATAATCTCAAATGGATTTTTTTTAAGTGGATAAGACCATTTTAACCTCTTGGGTTATTCTTCTTCTTATGCCGCTTGCATCGAAAATTGGCGATCATCATTGCAACCTTTATCTTAGAGGCTCCAGCGCAAAATTGATCTTGTGCTTTTGCCAAAACACTGACGCAAATTCTTGAGCCAAGTTGTTCTTCGCCTTCCAGGAGCTCTTCTTTCTTCAATCCTCCATTGAACAATTAGGTAAAACAGACGATATTTGTCATTCGTCATTACATGACCAAAATACAGCAGTTTTTTTTTCTTAATGTAACAGTAAGAGAGTTTTTATAGTATTTAGCCGGGACAAAAGTTCTTCGTTCGTAACTCGATCTCTCCACGATATTTTTAAAACTCGACGGTATAAACACATTTTGAAAGCTCATTCCATACAGAACATTTGTCCTAATACGCTATCTGACGGAATAAACTCGCATCAATATCACATGATGAGCAAGTGTTGTGATTGCTTTGTGTTTATATACCCTGAAGCTCACATTATTATAGTTGTTTAATCGTGACTAATAAATTGATAATAGTGAAAATAACCAGCAGAGCAAATTGTTGTGTATCTGGATGTAACTCAGTGTATAAAAAAAAGCCAATTTGACTTTTCATTACTTCCCAAATGAGGGTCAAAGAGTTGAGCATATTTGAGAAGCGGGAATGGTGACAATGGTTGATAGAAAGAAACTGTGAAAGATCAAACTGAAAATGCCAAAAACACGAGAGTTTGTTTTAAACATTTTATTGAGAAAGATTTCATAACTTTTGGTGATTGTAAGTATTTTTTTTTTCTAAATTTTATGTGGTTAATAAAATTACCTATCAATCTGTCAGGGGGCTATTAAAAACTTTACCTGAAAAACACTGCTATACCAATTAAAAACTGTGTCCAGCATTATAACAAGGTTCAAAAGTCTAAAGATATACTAGGAAAAGAAAAGATATGAAAGATGACACGCAAGTTTTCTTTTTATTGTTGTAAAAAGTAAATAAATACTTATTATTATCATTGAAGTCATGTAGTCCATTGATTTTATGAGGATCATTTTTAATAGCACTGGTCTGCAAAGAATAATTTGTTTTGCTACAAGAACATTTTCACCCTCTACGATGCATCGACTACTTTGAGTAGCAGTCAGATACACAAAAATTGAGGACAATGGTAGAAACATATCTGAATTCCATCCAATATAAAATATTAAATTTAATAACGTTCAAATATCGAAATTTTCACTAAATTGTATACTTCTCTTAGTAAACACATGGGTTACAGCAAATGCAATCACACTTGGCGTCAAAAACATGTTTTTCGACAGAATAACATCGCGGGAAAATGAAGGTTAAAATGTTAATAGGAAAAACATAGCAGCGGACCATTTTTAAACGAAAATCGAGAGATAAATTACGATTTGCCAGTATTCTTTTCATTTTAGTAAAAACTCCCCTTGCTTGTTCAATACGGTTTTGTATTTTTTGACATTTTTCTTGGGTTATAAAGCCATAAATTGGTCCTTATGATTTGAGCACATTGTTTGGACGTATTGTCATAGTATACAAATCGTATTTGGAACTATATTTGCCATTAGACAAACCGTTTTTTTTGGACAAATTGTCCATTGGATAAACTGCAAATGGACGAATTAACTTAGATTCTCCTAGACTCTCCTAGATGAGCAAATATCAAATGATTCTTAATTATTGATTTATCTTTGAAATTTCTTTAACCCTAGAATGATAACCACTCGTAAAATTTACGACTCATTATTTTATTTGGTTAACTGCGTACTCTCTTACGCCCCACCCTCCCTCTTCTCACTGTCCAATATTTCAGTAGTAGTACAAATTGAGTTGCTAATGTGTACACGAGTGTAGTCATAAGGGCGTCGTCATTTTTACGATAGGTTAGTATTTGCGTCATGTGACAGTGGCCGATACCAACTTTCTTATTTTAAATACAACCCCCTGTATATTATTTATTTTTTGGATTCTTCAGAAAATTCCAGACATAATTCATGTACAATGTCCCATACCTATCTTCAACTGTTTCGGAAATATTAAGTGTTTTAAGATGTATTACAAAAATAAACATTAAAAAAAGAAAATTATTTTATTTCACAAATTCGCTACATTACACTCAATACATTGCCGCTATTGGTCTAATGAGAATCCTCACTGAATGAGAGAGGAACATACGCAATATCCTGAAAAAGTTAATGTTTGAGCAGGAATTGTTGGAAATCATATCGTAGGTCCCTTTTTCATTGATGGCAACTTGAATGGAGATAAATATTTAGAACTGCTCCAAAATAATGTCGTGCCAACTTTGACAAACTTATATCCTGATCCAGCAAACCCACAAGTTCCTGCCAATATACTATGGTTTCAGCAAGATGAAGCACCGCCCCATTACCAAATCAATGTCCGGCAGTACCTGAACAAAAAATTTCCAAATCGGTGTATAGGGAGGCGCGGATCGATAGAATGGCCAGCACGATCTCCTGATCTGACGCCGTTAGACTTCTTTTTGTGGGGATATGTCAAAAGTATTGTATACAAAACTAAACCACTTAACTTACATGACTAAAAAAGACGAATCATGCTTGCGATTAGATCAGTCACGCCCGAGATGTTGAGTAACGTTAGAAGACATTTCTATACCAGATTAGCATGTTGCCAAGACGTTCGCGGCGAATATTTTGAACATCTCTTACATTGAAATTAATGTTTTTTTGTTTTTTTTTTTTACATTATTTGTGAAATAAAATAATTTTCTTTTTTAATGTTAATTTTTGTAATACATCTGAAAACACTTAATATTTCCGAAACAGTTGAAGATAGGTATGGGACATTGTACATGAATTATATCTGGAATTTTCTGAAGAATCAAAAAAATAAATAATATACAGGGGGTTGTATTTAAAATAAGAAAGTTGGTATCGGCCACTGTCACATGACACACCCTATGTAATTTTTTTTTTGAAAAAAATGCGCCTCTAAAAATACAAATCGACGTGTCCAAGCGTTTTTCCCAACACGCTCTCATTTATTCGTTATCGAATTTATTCCATTTGGCTGTTCCACACTGTTAGCCATGCAGGGATAGGGACACTATAACAGGAGAGTGGAGACGCCGAAAAAATAATGAGCTGGAAGAACTATACGGCATGGAAAATATAGTAAGGTAGATCAAGTCCAGTCGTCTTAAATGGCGGGACATGTTCTAAGAAGTGATGACCAAAGGCTTTTGAACATCATATACCATGAAAGGCCAGAGGAAAGATCTGTTGGCCGGCCTAGGAGGAGATGGAAGGACGAAGTTACGGAGGATCTAAGAAAAATGCGGCCAAGACTCACGAGTGAGAGAGAGAGAGAGAGAGAGAAAATGTAAGAGAGAGTGAGAGAGAGAAGGTGAGAGAGAGAGAGAAGGTGAAAGAGAGAGAGGGATATTGTCAATGTTATGCTGCCAATTTGTTGGGCAAAAATCGTTTCACAAAAAGTCGTATGGTATGACGCTTAAACGAGATAGGAAATTAGGCAAGGGCGCAAACTATGCACTAAAGACCGAGATAAACGTTTTATTAGACAATACGCTTTAAAAAACATGACTGTCGCTAATTCTGTGATCAGAACTAAAGATGGGTTAAACAGTGGGAGACCAGCCGCTGCTCCCCTGCTTACTAGAGTGAACAAAGTTGCCAGGTTACGTTTTGCTCGTACCTTAGTGAGTTTTTAAAATAATAATTATCTTGAAAGTTATTTTAAGCGCACAAATTAACCTAATGTTTTATTTAACGACTGATAACGAATTAATGGTTTTACAAATTGTAGGTATTTTAGAATGAGTCAGTTTTATCACGACATAATAAACGACGTGGTTGATCATAAATTACCAATAAAGTTGTGATAACATATAATAAATAATGAATAGAAAGTTTACAACATTTTCGCAAAAATAGAGAGAAAAACAAATCGGACAAAACTGTTTGGAGTAAATATATACATAAATTCGGGTTGAAACGTTCTTTGACGTCTTCCGATCTTCAGTCTCCATTGATCCCTATCCATCCATAAATCCTGTTCTAGGCCTTTCTCTCGGACTTGATTATCGATACCCTCTCTCCAGCTTTTTCTGGGTCGCCCTCTTTTTCTTCTTCCTTGGGGTGTCCAGTTTAAGCTTTGCTTAGGTAATCTATCCTCATTCATCCTCTGAACGTGCCCATACCATTTAAGTTGTGCAACTTGAATGTCCTTTACTATTATAAGTTTGACCCCCATAATTTCTTGAATCCTTTCATTTCTGATTTTTTCCCGCAGCGCGTCTCCAGAAGTCTATTTCGGTTGCCCTTTACGCATTTTCCGAGCGCTGTTTTAGTTGCCATACCTCACTGCCGTATGTGGTTATGCTTTTAATAATACTGTTGTAGATCCGATGTTTGTTGGCCTTCGATTTATTATTGTCCCACAGTACACTATTCAACAGGCTGATGGCTCTGCGTCCCCGGGTTATTCGGTCTTTTATTGCTTTATCAGTATTGCCGTCTACTGTAATATACATTCCCAGATACTTATATTTGCTATTATGCTTTATTCTTTGCTGTGTGTCTTTAAGGACAAAGTCTTGTTGTATCCAGCCTATGCACATATATCTAGTTTTGTTTAAATTAACTTTAAGACCCCATTTGGCATATTCTTCCATTAAATTTCGGATCATATACTCTAGGTCTTCGTAGTCCTGGGCTAAAACTACTTGGTCGTCGGCAAATACACATAGTGTATAAAGTTGTGTTATTTAGTGGGATACCCATATCTTTCGTTTCCACGGTTTTAAGGCTTGTTCCAGGTGGATTTTAAATAGCGTCGGTGAAAGACAGCATCCCTGCTTCAGGCCTTTGTCCACTCTAAACCCTTTTGAAACCGTTTTTTCTTTTTTAATTTTGGTTACGTTGTCCCTATACAGTTTTTTTATGGATTTAATTAAATTGAAATTAATATTGGTCCTTTCTAGTGCTTCCCATAGTTTGCTTTGGGGGATATTATCATAGGCCTTTTTAAGATCTACATATAGTTGTACTTCCTGTTGAAATGATATTTTCTTTTCTATGGTCTGGGTGACAGAAAAAAGATGATCCACTGTAGACATTCCCGCTCTGAAGCCTGCCTGCTCTTCCGCTTCCATATCGCTGTATTCATTTTCGATTATTTTTCCGTATATTCGAGCCATCGAACTCTGTACTGCTATGCCTCTGTAGTTATCGCAGTCGTCTCTGCTTCCCTTCTTTTGAATAGTCGACATATACGATGTCTTCCATTCTTCAGGCACTTCCATTCCGTTGGAGTAAATAAAAACGAGAATTAAAATTTATAACAGTTCAAATACAATAATTGCACAAATATACGTCCATTCATTAATTATTACGTTACACCAATTTAATTATTTTTGGACCTCTACCCCTTTATCACAGGTGGTCCCATTTGTGTGACCACCCACATTTCTTGTACGACATATTTTGCAATTTTAAATTTAGAACTTATTAAATCATATGCTTCACATAATTTGCTGTAAAAAATACCTAAATCAATGGGGAAGACCAGTGACCACTAAGTGATGTAATCATTCCGAACCTCTTTCAATTGATAAATAATGATGCTGGTTCAGTGTACAAACAATATCATAGCAAATGGATTCTGCAGCGTCTTGAAATCAATATACTAATTCAAAATTAAAAAATTCCAGAATCAGGTGGGCGGTTCTATGACGTAATAATCCCTAGCATTATGTCTCTGTCTGACAGACACGGAACCTCAGGACCACGGATATGCATGGATTTACAATGATGAATTTCTTTTTAGACGATTTCTTGCACGGCTAACAAAGGAGTTACTGTTTGTTTACAAATAAGTAATACTACTGGTGCCAGTAATCCATGCATTGTAACAGTATAACCGTTGCATCCTGTATTAATTTCAAACAATAACTATTTATGGTCGGTTCCAATATTCAAGAATATTCATCAAAAGTCTGAGAAGTATAGCTGGAGTGACTCTGATGGATAAAGAGTGGAATATTGCGGTGTGAAAGAAGATGTAGTAACAAAGATAGATAAAGGAATGATTAGATGCTTTGAACACATGAAGAGAATGGATGAAAAAGGATTAACGAAACATATTTATAAAGCAAGTGTAAATGGGCAAGTCGGTAGGGGCTACCTAGGTGAACGTATCTCGATCAGATCGAAATTGTTTTGAAGAAAGGCCAGCTCAAAAATACCAGCAACCGACGAGCACGTATGAAAGTGCTGATGAAGTAGAAAAAGCAAAGGACGTGTGTAAGAACCGTAGCAAGTGGAAAGAAGTAGTATCTGCCGACCACTATTGTAAAAAGGCTTAACTACATGTATGTATGGAACAAGGTTCGCATTTATGAACTTCTTTTTATGCTGCCTATCCACTACTGAATGTTGGCGATCTCATTGTTGACACTACACTGGATGGTAGCTCAAAAGTACCAGCAACCGACGAGCACGTATGAAAGTGCTGGTGAAAGTAGAAGGAGCAAAGGACGTGTGTAAGAACCGCAGCAAGTGGAAAGAAGCAGTACCTGGTCTACCCTTTTATATTTTTTTTTAAGAATTTTAAAAAATGTGTCAACTTCAACGAGAATTACAGTTTACAATACAATCATACAACCCCACTTTGATTTCTGCTCATCCATTATTTTTTTCAATCAGCTTAGTTACAAAAACTGCAAAATCGAGGCATGAGAGTTATTCTTGATAGAAATAGATATACACCTATAGAAACAATGCTTAACGGGTTACAATAGATTCGAGTTCAACAAAGAAACTTTTACCTTACTATGGTGTTTATTTATAAAATTTTAAACAATTTGGCTCCTCCTTATTTGAGTGAATTCATTACCTGGAATTATGACATTCATAATTATTCTACTAGAAGCAATAGCAACTTACACATTGTTAGAACAAAAAGGAACGCTTCAATTAATTCAATATTTTATAAAGGATTTGATCATTTTAATAAGCTTCCACAGTCATTGAAAAAGTGTTCATCATTACAAATATTTAAAAAACAGATTATTGGATCATATTAAAAGCATCAAAAAATAGGTAGATTGTTGTTATTAAGTAGTTTGTTTTTATTTTTTAAGTATAGGTATCATACACATATTATAGAATTATATTTTACAGCTACACTACAACCAACTTTATTATTATTGTTATTATTAGGATTAGTATTTTTATTATTTAATTTTATTATTTTATTTAATTATTGTATTATTTTATCTTATAATTTTTATATGTGCTACTTTACTGTAACTTAATTATTTGTGTATATTAGGGTATTCCTATTTTTTAAATAAAGTTCTTCTTCAAACTCCGCATAACGTGTCTAAAATAAGCCGTTATACGGCGCTTGACTGTATGAAGTAATTCTCTATCTTTCTGTAGTCTTCTCAATACATCGACGTTTGTGACTCTGTCTGTCAAAGGAATTTTTAAAAAAATGCCTGTACCACCATATTTTAAACGATTCTAGCTTATTCATCGTTGGAACTTTTAACGTCCAAACCTCCATACCGTATAGGAAGCATTTTAAGAATCGTAATCGGAATTTGGTGTTAAGACCAACGGTTGCACAGCACCTTTTTGTATTTGAAAAAGTAGGATCTTGTCATTTCAATTTTGCATTTGACCTCTTTATCTGAATCCCAATTTTCATGTAGCCAGCAACCAAGATATTTAAAACTGAACATACTTTCAATGGGTTCCTTATATACTTTTATGACCTCGTTTTGGTAAGGGATGCCTCGTTTACTGACAATCATAAATTTATTCTTTTTATTATCGATATCAAGACCAAGTTGCTTACTATAATTACACATTTACTTCCAGAACTACATGTTGCAGATCATTTAAGTTGTCGGCTAAAAGTGTTTAATCACCGGCATATCGAATGTTGTTGATGACAGATGAACAATTTCCTTCTTCTTCGACGAATTTTCAAGGGCTTCTTCGATTCTTTTGCATTCCTGTTTAATGATGGCGAATTGAAATGCACTGCTCAACATTTGAAGTGGATAATTATAATGTTTGCAAAAATTGTATTTAAAAATGTTGTCAGAAAGATTAAACTGTATGCTGTGTATGAACATTTATGTATAGTGAATATTTTTTGCAATATTTTTCTACGCCTCGGCCGTTATCTTTTTAACAGAAGAATATTGGAATGGTGTTTACATTTTAGTCGAAGAGAAGTGCATATATCGGCTGCATTTTTATTGTTATTAGCAAGAAACTTTCTAATTTACGTTAAAGTTATGCCTTTACGACGATTACATGTAGTGCAGCTCGAGCAATTAGTGCGTTGTATAAGTGAAGGTTTATCTCAAGAAGTCGCTAAGCGGTTAAATGTTTCGCAAAGCGTCGTCAGTCGAGCATCGAATCGGTCTGGCCAGACTATCAGAAGAAGGTTGCATATACGTAATTTGAGAGCAAGAAGACGTGCTACACACGGTTAACGGCGGCGCTGCGTGCCTGCTGACATATTTCGGCTATAGAACATGGTAATTGGCATCTTCAAAATTGAAGGAATTGTCTTTTCTCCGACGAATCACGATTTCTTTAACAAAATCATAGAATCCAAAAAAATACCGAACAAATGGAAAAAAAGCATAACCATGCCAATACTCAAGAAGGGAAGCAAAAAAGACCCAGCAAACTATCAAGGAACTACGCTATTAAGTTCAGTACTAAAACTATTCACTAAAATACTGGCAGAAGATATATCCTCTAGTGGCATATGCGAAGAGAAACAAGGCTTCAGAAAAAACAGGTAAATTGCTGAAAAGGCTATTGAATACAAAACAGCATATATGTGTTTTATAGATCTTACGAAAGCATTTGACCGCGTAAGACTTACTAATGTAAAACTTCTCAAAAAGAAAAACGTGCACCCGGATATTTCAAGCATTGTTGCGGAGTTACTAACAAATGGCCCAAATACAAGTAGAAGGCAGAAAGACGCGCAGACTACCCGTACAAACTGGAATAAGACAAGCCTAAGCCCATCCTCTTTAACTTGATTATGGACGAACTTATAACGGAAGTAAAAAAGGTTGGAAAGGGATACTCACTAAGGGAGAAACAACTAAAAGTAATTTGCTACGCGGACGATGCCGTGCTGGTCTCAGAAGATGAAGACAACCTACAGAGAATGCTTTATCAGTTCGAGAAGACAGCTGCCAAATACAACTTGGCGAAATTGGTAGCAAAATCAAAAATGCTAACCATCTCAAAAGAGTACCAGTAGAACAGATTATGAGTTTCAAATATCTCGGCGTCAACATCACGAGCAGCAGAGACCTCCAAGAAGAAGTAAAGGCTCAAATTACCAAAGCAGCTTTAATATCAGGATTTCTTAGAGATATAATATGGCGAAACAAGCACATGTCCATTGAAAGCAAATATAAGACCGCATATATAAGATCTGTATTATGACCAACGCTGTAGAAACAAGAGCCGAAAACTCCACAACAAAAAGTATTATCCGTACAGCAGAGATGAGGTCTCTAAGATCCATAGCAGGCTACACACTAAGGGACCACAAAAGAAACGAAGACATCCGACAACTTTGCGATGTCCAAGACATAGTTAGATGGTCCCGAAACAGACGTCGCGAATGGAGAGATCATGTTGAACGGATGGACGCCAACAGATTGCCAAAGATTGCAAGGGATGGTCTCCCAAGATCCAGCAGACTATCTGGACGTCCACCCATACGTTGGTATGAAAGCTGGAATTCATCATCCCAGCTACAACTCTAAGAAATTAGAGAACAAGGCAGATGCCTAACGAAAAGGAAGAAGAAGAAGAAAAATCACGATTTCGTTTATATACGAGGCATATGTTATGATCGCCGCACTGATCTACTGGTCTTGATTCATCAAACAATGACGGCGGTAAGAAATCGTGACATGGTTATAGAGCGGATAGTTGTACCATTTGCCATTGGCGAGAGATTTGCTTTTATTGATGATAATGCTCGTCCTCACCGTGCAAGAATTGTAAACGACCGGATAGAAAATCATGGGATTATAAGAATGAAGTTGGCCACTCTGCTCACCAGATATGAATTGCATTGAGCACGTTTGGGCTGAAATGTCCAGACAACTAAATCGACTCCAACAACATCCACAAACATTGCAGCACTTAGCTAACGCATTACAAGTCATTTGGGAAGGCATTCCACAGCAGTTTAACAATATTTTGATAGATAGTCTTTCAAAAAGAGTAACTGCATTAAGGAGAGTCCGAGATTGTCCTAAACGGTAATAAGTTTCGTATACAGCTGTTGGAAGTACCGTAATTAATGAACTTTGTATGTTGTTATTTTCTTTAATTTGTTTTAAACACCCATTTTGCTTTATTAAAGATAAGTTTTTAGGTTGCTTTTGTTATTTCCCCAAATAAACTTTCATTCCACGTGACTTATGTTTTTATTTCAAATATTTACATCGAAATTTTAGAAATTTTTATATTATTCACTTCAATTGTCGAGCAGTGTATATTTTTAAGTGAATCAGATTTAAGATACTGAACTATAGTATTTTCCTTCTCTAATTAAAGAAGTTTGTCATAGTATTTCATCTGTTGATAAGAACAATTTATAAGCTTTGATTTACCACAGAAAAACGATGATAAAAATTCACAGACATTCTACTGGTTTTTCTGAAATTCCTAAAGATCCAAAATATCAACGTGACGTACGTAGATTAGTTTTAATATAAAGTTTAAGTCTGAAAAATAAAAAATAAACGGTCATTTTAATGTGTTTAAAAACTGGTTCTTTGGTTTAAAATTAAATTTGGTTTTCCCACACCTTATTACTCCTCTACTTTCATCAGTGCTCTCATACATGCTCGTCGGTTGTTGATACTCTTGACCTGTCCTTTCTTCAAAACAATGTTGATCTGATATGTTCGCCGAGGTCGACCTTTACCGACTTCCGTCCATTCACACTCGCCTTGTAAATTTGTTTCGTCAATCATCCTTCATCCATCCTTTCTACGTGTTGTAACCACATCTTCTTTTAAACCACAGCGTTCCCTTATCTCACTATTCTTCACTTTATCCAACCGAGTCACTCCGGATATACTTCTCGGACTACTCATCTCCGCAGCATTAATCCTATTTTCATGCTTCTTTTGCCAAACCCAACATTCACTACCATACATAAGTGTAGGAACCAACACTCTTCTATGCACCGCCAGACGTGCCTTTTTTGACACTTTCTTGCTGTTCATAAAGCTATGCAGTGCCCCATTCATTTGTTTTCCTGCCAACCCTCTTCACTTAATGTCACTGTCATACTTTTCATCTATCGTAAACTTTGAACCCAAGTACACAAATTCATTTACTTGTTCCACTCTTTTTCCCTTAATACGAACTTCACAGTTGGTCATGCTTTCTTGTCTTTCAAAAACCAGAAAACAAGAATATAATCATTTTAATTAGTCTAATATATTTGACGGTGATAAGCAAAAGACAATTATAGTTAACTATGAAAAACAATTTCTATAACATCGTTAATGCCACAGCTGAATATGTAAAATTAAAATTCACGCGGAAAAACTATTTAATTAAACGTTACACCGCCCCTGGATAAGGTCGTAATTGGTATAAAAATAAAATGTAAAATGTTTTTTATCTACGATAAACGAGTTGTCAAATATCAGAAAATGTAAACGACCTCATTTTAGTTAGGGATAAGTACTTGTAATAGGTTTAATGCAGGATATTTAATCAATAAAGGTATTAAAAATACATGAAATCTCTTTATACCCGTCCTGTTGGAATCGATAATACGTAGTGAGCTTTATGTCAAGGTTTTATGTATTAAAAGAGAAATTATTTTGCAGTTATATCAATAATAAAAACTTGAAATTGTAGAAACGAAACTAGGTTGGTAGAGATAAATTACCAATGAAAGGAACACGTCAAACATCTCCATTTCATCTCTAATAACGCGGACTCCGAATGCCGATCTAAACCGAGTTGGTTACCAACGGCGTATCGTAAATATTTGGTGATATACTTCGGTAGTAGATAGGTCGCTGATTCAGTTGTTCTACCTACTGTAAGCTGCCGAGGGTTTTGTGGGTCATCACCGTGGTAATCTTGATTTATTACACGTGTATTCGTTTTCATTGAAATAAAACACTATATTATTGCCATATCTAGTATATTGAACTCGATACATGGAGACGCCATTTTGTCTCCCACCGAAACATGATTATTTGTACAATTTCAGCTGTCGTGTATCATAATCCATATTCGGATTTACATTTTACTGTTTAACTGCAGTTATGAAAATTTGAGTAAAAACTAAAACAATGTGCTACATTGCAACAGGTGGGGTCCAACGAGATGTTTGCAGCTCGGTAGTTTGGAAGCGAGAGAGATTTCGCAAGCCGGTCAAGCGTGGGCTTCGTTTTTCTGGCGCTGAAGTCAGCGTTCTCATTAGTCAACGCGTAACCGTCGATTTGCAATACGGTTTAAAGTTGCTTGCTACTGGCAAGTGCCTGCGGCTGCTGGCTTGTCGGCGTCTGGGCCGTAATAAGGGGGTTTTAAATCGAGGAATTGCGTGGAAAGAAATTCTACTGTTGATATCACGAATTTTTAACAATGGCCTAAATATAAGTCTCTTTCAAAGGTTCCTTTATTTTTGGAAACAATCAGGTAAATATGGAGGTTGGTAGGTCACAAATTGCTTGGGCGGGTGCACTGTCCTGATGAAGAATTCACTATTTTTCATACTCCAATGTTTTCAATAATGGTATTATTTAAGGGTTTTCTGTAATAATATCCACGATAATATCCTGCAGCGTCTAATCATCTCTCAAAATACATGAGCGTCTTGAAGTTTACGATTATTATTTAACATAGAAATATTCTTTTATAAAATGCCCTAGTGTTGTGCAGTGCCTATGTGTGCAAATAAAACAGGAGAGCATAAGTTCCCCCGTAAGAGATAAAACACGATTAAAACAGTGGCTTGTAGCCATTCGCAGATCCAAATTTACTCCAAAGAAGACTAGCCTCGTCTGTAAATGCCACTTCACGGAACGGCGGATGAACAATGAGGATTCAGTATTAGAAAAACGTAAGAATAATTTTGTTTTTTTATGTATATCATAGTGATAATAAATATAGGCAGCACATCTTTTTCCTTGGTACCAGTGACTTTTGCACCTTTTGAGCTTAATTTTTAGTTCAGATACTCTTCCTTGTTACACTGGCATGAAATTCAGTACAATTTAACACAGTTATTTGGACCCAGACGCCTACGTAGCGACATGTGGTGTCAGAAAAAATATCGAAAAGCCTCATTGTACACTGTTCTAGAATGGACGCAATAAAAGGTGTAATTGTCAAAAATTGGTGGAGTACATTCATCTTTTGCGGTTGAGCCCTGATTTATATAAAACTAATTCACCCCAAATATAATTAAAATTACTCGTACACGGGGTGTTTTAAGGGGATTTTTTTTTAAAATATATAAGAATAAACTATCTTTATTTTTAAAGATTTAAAAAGAAATTGTGAATAAAAGTAAATAAAATTGTTAGTTAAAGAATTATGTTTTAGGGTATAATGCAGAAAATTGGAAAAGTAGGGCCAATTTGAATTTTTTTTTTATTTTAAGACATTTTGCTCACGTTTATCGTCTTTTACTGATGATTTTCGACCTTCTAAAAATCACTTGTGCCCCGTAAAAAATATTGAACGAAACATGCAATTCTCTCTGTACACCCTGTGTCAACATTTATTGTCATTCGAGCAGTATTTCATTATGTTTACTGCTCGATTTTTTCGACGCGAAGCTTGTAAGGGATCTTTTTCTTTTAATACTGATTTCTATTGCGTAATTTATATTTATTTAATTAGTTCCGGTGTAGACGCAATTAGGACCCAGGAGCGCTACTAGCGACAGATTCGTGTACCTCGAAACCATCCTACACTCGCAATGGGACCACGCTGTGAAGATCAGGTCCCGAATCGAAATTGCACGGTCCACATTTACCAGGATAAGACCCTTACTGTGCTGCGGTGACCTGAGTTTAGACAACAAGATGCGTATAGTGACATATTACTTTCTCCCGGTGCTGCATTACGGAGTCGAGGCCTGGACCCTGACGCAGGCTACTGAAAAAAAGATCGAAGCCTTCGAGATGTGGATTTACAGCAGAATATTGAAGATATCTCGGGTGGAACATGTCACCAACGTCGAAGTCCTGCGGCGCATGAGAAAAGAGACAGAAGTGCTTTACATAGTAAAGCAGCGTAAGCTTGAGTACCTCGGTCATGTAAAGCGCAATGAAGAAAAATATCGAATTCTTCAACTCGCCATGCAAGCAAAATATTTGGCAGGAGGGGACCGGGACGCCGTCGTATCTCGTGGCTAAAGAACCTTCAGCAATGGTTTGGAGTAACATCCGCAAAACTATTTCGGAGAGCCGTCAACAAAACTATGATAGCCTTGATGATCGCCAACATCCGGACCGTATAAGGCACCATAGAAGAAGAAGAAGTAGACGCAGAACGGTTTTGAAATTACTGTTTTGATTTAAAATTATTTAAAAATTCTGATTTTTGTATGTTTCTGGGGAGATTCCAACAATTTTAGAACAGTGAATTTAATTTAAAATACACTATTGTTACAAATCCGGTCCTGTCGGCAACCGAGAAATCGACCACAACTAGAGTCTGTACCGACGACCAGCTTTGTCGGCTGCCGACGGGGTTTAGCAAGGTCGAGCAACCTCTCGAAGGGTGGAGAAACAGGTGGAACGATCTGGAATTGTGATATCGAGATATAAAAGGGAAAGCGTTCATAACAAGAGACAGTTTTTTTTTTTTTATGTTCTGGTTCCCACGAAAAGGGATATCCTGTAATGTTCAGAGAACATCGTGGGAACCAAGGGAAAGAAGGTAGGAGTTGGTGTTCTTCTTAAATTTCTGGAGGTTGTATGCCTCGGGGAACACCTCCCTAGGCAATGAGTTCCAAAGCCTCGCAATTCGTTGGATGAATGAGTCTTTGGAAAGTGATGTTCTGCAGGTCTCCAAAGTGACCACGAAGGGGTGTGAAGACTGAACTTGACGGGTTAATCTCGAAGAGACTGCCAAAGGAGGAACGATTGTTGATATTTCAGAAGAGCATCGCCCATGAAAATATCTATAAAATAGAGACAAATCGCCAACTTTTCTACGGTGTTCCAGACAAGTGAGCGAGTTTGTAAGCGAGGTATCACCGACGAGACGAATTGCCCTTTTTTGGACAGAATCCAGTAGCTTCAGGATATGTTTAGGTGCTGCACTCCAAATATGGGAACAGTACGCCAGTACAGGTCGGATCTGTGCCTTATAGATCATAAGCAGCTGACTGGAGGTGAAATAGCTCTTGGCACGAAACAAAAAACCAAGTTTTTGGGATGCACTTTTGGCAATGGACCTCACGTGATTTTCTCAGGAAAGGTTATTGCTGATAGTAATACCAAGCATCGATATGGATGACTTCAGTGGTATGGTTACTCCTAACAAAGTTATGTTAGGCACAGTGAGATCGGCTTTTCTAGAGAAAAGACATGCTTGTGTTTTGTTTGCATTGAATTCTACCAAGTTATTGGATCCCCATTCGAGAATTGTTGCTAAGTCCATATTTATATTGTTAACATTTCTTCCTCGTTCATTTCTGGTTTCACGGGCTGATATAGGGGCCCTGAAAGAGAAAGCGGTATGGAGGGTACTATCATCGGCAAAACTGTGTACGGGACATGAAGTTGCTTTCAATAGGTCGTTGATGTGAAGTAAAAATAGTGTTGGTGCTAGAATGGATCCTTGCGGAACACCAGCATTTATGAGTAGAGTGTCAGATGAAACTCCATCGACCACTACATGGAGAGACCTGTTTGAGAGAAAACTAGCAAGCAGAGAACACAGCTGAGGGGGCAAGCCATAAGATGGAAGCTTGGCGAGGAGTCCCTGGTGCCAAACTCGATCGAACGCCTTGGAGATATCTAATGTCACAGCTAAAGTTTCTCCATACTTTTCAATAGATAGCTGCCATATATGTGAGACGTATGCGAGCAGGTCACCAGTTGATCTCTGATGGCGGAAGCCATATTGCCTATCATTGATAATTCCTGAGTCTTCCAGATATTTCATGAGCTCAATGTTGATGGCTTTTTCCATGACCTTTGAAATAATAGATAGCAGTGCGATAGGTCTGTAGTTGCTAGGTAGGGTCTTTTTGCCTTTTTTAGGGACTGGTCTTAAAAGTGTTTATGAATTAATAAATGTAAATAGTTATAAAAAAATGTATAGCTAAGTGAATATCTAAGTGGTTAATAAAAGTAGAATTTATTATATTGAAATAAACATTGTTTTGTTACTGGATCGAGAGTTTTAATCGCCGAACCCAAGATAGAACTAAAATTCGTAACACTATTTTTCGACTCGATTTTTCTGAATATTTTCAGCAGAAAATTAGGATTAGTTTACACATTATTGTTTGAAAATGCTACGGCAATGGCACAATATAGACGTAATCTACAAAGGAATTTGGGTTCGTAATATTATATATCTACACTCAGTAAATGCCAAATATTTATATTAGTCTAATTTAGTGATCTATTAAGTGGAACATTCGTTTTTAAACGCTTACTGCGCAAACAAAATCCAACGGAAAAGATTTCATAACGCTCTTTTTTTTTATTTAACACGAACATTTATCAAGACGCTAGAATAAATTAACAAACTTAGATTAGCATATGGTATCTACATAATTCATTTACCATGCTGATAAAACTGGAGAACCCGAAATAAAATACGATATACGCTTTTCTTATGAAAGCTTATTATTCACGTTTCGCCGAAAAATAATCATCAGTTTGATTTTAATTTCATCCACGTAAGAGGAAAAACCTTAAAAAACAATAAAATGATATGAGATGTACGAGTCATTACTGACGTAACGTAAAAGCGAAGAGAAAATCATCCTCCTTAATTCCCAGATTTCGACCTAAGAGTAACCATGCCTTTAATGCACACAACACCTCATGGGTATAGACAAGTAGATATTCTATTTAATTAAACACACAAACAATAGACCAAGTAAACGAAATGAAATATTTAGGAGTGGTTATCTATAATATAAAAATGAATCGCTGAATGTGTTGCAAAGCGCAAATCTCGAGAGCAGCCAAACCGATTTCGCTAATTCTTTTTTTATAATATTCTTTGAAGTACGAGGATGGTTCTTACGGAGAGAAAAATTTAAAAAATTGCCTGAAAAAGTCTAAAAACAACATTTTTCTATATTTCCATACAAAAGATTCATCATAATACTTAAAAGTCAATTTGAACTTTAATACTATACCATAAAGTTTAAGTGTTCGTAGAGGGGCACTGCGTTAGTCTTCCTAAAACTCAAAAATGGCTTGACCGATTTGAATGATTTTTTTTGTATTGCTCGCTTTAATACAGTTGTCGTTTAAAAAGAAAAATAATAGGCAAAATTATTAAAAAAGCTACAAAATAATTTATATATATATATATATATATATATATATATATATATATATATATTTATATACCTAAAAGTCGATATGTACACATATACATTTTTGAAGGAAGTCCAGCTAACCTATCTTTCATTTAATTAGTTTTTCGCAAATAAAATAAAATTTATCGCAATGGTGGTTTAAAAAGAAAAATCCCAAAGGAAAGCTAAAAAAATTCCTAAAGGGGTGATAGATTTTCGCAAATTTATCTATCAAAGAAATAGTGTCAGTTTTATTCGCGAAAAAGTATCCGTATACATTTTTGAAGGACATAAAGTTAACCTATCTTTCACTGAGGGAGTTTTTCGCGAGTGATTTACGAAAAATTATGTAGACAATTTTTCGCGAATAAAATAAAATTTATTGTGTTGAAGCTATCCTATCATATCTTTTACTTAATCACAGTGGGAGTTTAAAAAGAAAAATAATAGGAAAAATCCTAAAGCGAAGCTAAGTCAAATTCATAGTCTTTGGGGCCGCTGAGTTTGATAGTGAACACTATTAAAAATGTCGATATAAGTGTCGAATTCATAGTTTTTGGGGTCACTGAAATTGATAGCAATATTTCCAAAGCAGGCAAGACAACGTCTGCCGGGACCGCTAGTTTTTAATAAATTTGTAACTTTTTCAAAACCATGCGCTGTACCTTATAAATAAAGTTGTAAAGAAGACAAATGTATTGAGGAATACAGGATCTGATTGACCTTACTGTATAATTGTATAATTGTTTTACATACATACATACATAAAGTCACGCCTTTTTCCCATAGGGGTAGGCAGAGACCACTTCCTTCCACTTGCTACCACACACGCCTTATAAATTTGATTTGTCAATCATTTCTACGTGTCCGAACCATCTAAGCATTCCTTTATCTATCTTTGTAACAACATCTTCTTTTACACCACAGTGTTCTCTTATCTCACTATCCTTCACTTTATCCAACCGAGTCACTCCGGCTATACAATTCTCAGACTACTCATCTCCGCAGCATTAACCCTATTTCCATGCTTATTCTGCCAAACCCAATATTCACTACCGTACATAAGTATAGGAACCAACACTCCTCTAAGCACAGCCAGACGTGCCTTTTTTTAAACTTTCTGGCTGTTCATAAGCTATGCAGTCCAAATTACTTTCATAAATAACATTAAATAAACCACAAAGGTTTGATGTGGTCAATAAGATTTAGAAAAATTTGGGGGATTTTTGTTAAAAAAGTTACGTATTTTGAGATTTTTCCATGTCAATTAAAGAATTTTTTTTTGGCCGACTTGGAAACCCTACACTGCACAGACGACGTCGCTGACAGCGCGACTGGTGGCCGAGTGAGTATGACGCCATACAACGCTATACTAATTAATGGTGTCGCGGCCAGCGTGGTTGCGCTACCAAATTAGTTGTGCAACCAGCCGGACACCAGGTGAGATATTCTATATAGGGTGTTCCGTTA
Source organism: Agelastica alni (assembly GCA_950111635.1). NCBI lineage: Eukaryota > Metazoa > Arthropoda > Insecta > Coleoptera > Chrysomelidae > Agelastica > Agelastica alni. Next base: position 29,270,664 of record OX467710.1, on the reverse strand, counting down.
ATAATGGGACACAGAGCTGCTACAAATTCTTTGTATAAAAATAATGTGATATAATACAATTTACCTTAGTCCAATTCTTGATATTAAAGAAGATACAGCGTAAACTTTTGTGGAAATATTTTGAACGCTGTTAAAATTATAAAAGTATTTCAATAAACACAATGTACATTTAACGCCCAGTATCTTCTTTAATATCACGAATTGGACTAAGGTAAATTGTGTTATACCGCAATATTTGTATACAAAGAAATTGTAGCTGCTCTGTGTCCCATTATTAACGGACGACCTTACATAAAGCAAGCTATATACATTTTTTGGAGAAATATAGCTCTTAAGGTTAATATAGTATTGGCGTCATTTAGGAGGGACAAAAAGGGCACTCGCCCCCTCCCAACGAAAACGTTTGAACTTTTATGCATTTTCCATTCTTGCTGACGAGACCGCTGATATTTCGGGACACGAGCAATTATCTCGAGTCCGATATGTGGATAACAACAATAGTTTGCAAGGATTTGAAAAACTTACGAATATACTAGCTTCATAAAACTGGCGGTACAAAATGGGCGGAAATTGAAAAAAAAGTTGCTAAATTTGTTGCTAATTAGTTGCCAAAGAATCGATTTTGTTGATCGAACCGATCCCGAAAAATCGCCAAATCACGTTAAGCAGGCGAATATTTAGTTTCTGGTTTTTGAGTATACCGGTCGAAAACTCATCCAATTTCCAGTTTTCTATTTTGTTGCTGACTCTAGGGACCTTAACAATATTTGCTGAGATGAGCAACAAAATTAAATAGTTTATTTATTAGGTAGAAATCGCGATTTAAGTTAGCATGTTTGGTGTACATTTAAAAAAAAAAATTTTAGTATGATTTTTCAGCAACAAATTAGCAACAAATTTTGGTCCATTCCGTTTTTTCAGATCGTTTGATATTTGTTGTCTTCGCCTGCTTAACGTAAAGCTAGCATTGTTGGCGATTTTTCGGGATCGGTTCGAGCAACAAAATTGATTCCTTGGCAACTAATTAGCAACAAATTTAGCAACATTTTTTTCAATTTCTGCCCATTTGGTACCGCCAATTTTATGGAGCTGAATATACTTGTACGTGTAGTATCGGCAGCTTATGTAATCAAGCATTCACTAAGGGATTATAAAAACTTGTTGGTTTAGGTTTTGATGGTTGTTCAGTAACATCTGGGAAAGAAAACGGCGGGCAAATTTTTTTTTAATTTGTATTGTTTAAATATTTTATGTTTGCTGATTTCGATTTTCAGCTAAATTTAATGTGTTAGTGCTAAAATATTTGATCAATAATATCTTTACATTATTAACAGTAAATTTTGACTCTAAAGTAATATTGTCTTTGCGACTTGCCATAAATGTTGTATGTACAATAACATGGTCCAATAAATTACTTGACTCTACATTAATGGTTTGGAGCGGAATCAGCATCAGATGTAGGACTCCTTTTGCTGCAAATATTTGTAAATTCCAATAGGAACATTGATGACATTGCTCGTTTTAATTTATCAATTACAAAATCTTAATTTAGTTGAAAATTTCCAACTCAGAATAGATTATTCTTAGATTATTTCCATGTGTACATTTATGCAGCAAATAAAAATAAGCTGCTTTTTGCTGTTTTATTGACTTTTTGTAGACAAGGAAAAACATTTAGAATGTTTGGCTAAAGAACTAAATGAGCTTTTTGTAAGTGGGAATCGAAACTAGAAAGAATTAATTGTTTTTTATATTCATTCCATGGTCGGCTGATTCACGATTTAAATGAAGCAATAATCATTCACCATTTGTCGCTTCTATTAATTTAGAATCTTAAATTGAAAATAATAAATTAACAATAACACAATGAAGGTCGTTGTGCATTGAATTAAAACACCTGAGGACACAAAAGATCTACATCCAGTTTCAATAATACTAAGATGATAAACAACCTTTTAACATTTTAAATTACTTAGTTTTTTAATATGTACAAATACTGTAATCAGTATCAGTGGCATCTATGAGGAGTGATGTACTTGTACAATGAAAAGTTAAGAATTTTTATTTAATTAACTTTTCTTGCTGATAAAATTGTTATTGCATCATAAAGTGTTTTAGTAAATAAGTATAATACACCTGATAGCTGGTGTGTTATTTTAAAAAATAAAACTAATTTAAATTAAATACATACTGATTAAGGGTTACAGAATTTAAATTGTGGTACTTTCAATCCATAACATTTGCAATCGTCCAAGACTTAAAATGCTGCTTTGCTTTACTTCTTTAAGTGTTATTTAAAATTATATTGGTTACAACATATTATAACTTTAGAAGTGATTTTTTAATCTTCTCTTTCTACCATAGGTGTATGGATTAAAACATATCACTAACCATTAATTTAATTTTTTTTTTGATAGAACATAATTTTGTAAAAATTGTTTACCTAAACAAGAAGTTAGTAACTAATATTCACTTGGATTTTTATTACATAATATAAAGTAAAGTCATAAATGTACCTATATTTAATTAGGTTACTTAGAAAACCCAAAAAGCAATTGTGGGTTTTTTATTCATTTATTTGAATGAATATATACAACATTAAAACATGAAACAAATAAAAATGACTTACCTCATGTTGCACAATGTCCCAAGAATCTCTAATTTCAGGATTACTGTAATATTTTGGTAAGGTAGCATTTAACTGGGTTTCCAACATGGTTTCAACTTCATTCCTTTTTACATATCCCAAAATTCCAACAACAACTTCAAGTATCAAAATAATGAGTAGAAATATGGAAAACTGAAAAATGTTTGTAGTGACACTTACATGTTGTACTTGTTTATTTTATTCTTCAAGTGTTAACAGACCTTTATATATTTTATTTTTTTAAAATTGTTTAACTTACTGTTACAATCATACAGTGACTTTCCTTAACAGCTCCACAACAGCCAAAGAAGGCAATAATGAAAATTACCACTCCAACAACAATTAGGGCAATGGGTACTGCTTGGTACCTCTCATATACAAAATGAGAATAGTGAGCATAAACAATATGAACAATTGTCCCAACTGTGAGGATAGCAATGCCAGATATCTAAAATAAATATTCAATGTATTCTACACAATTATTATCAAAATAAGTGTCTATAGTAAAAGTATTAATAAACTAGTAGTTACTTCAAACTAAAGTTTTATTATTAAATATAGGTAATAAGGTAGTAGGTTATAAGTTTTACCAAGGAATGAGTCTAGTTAATATTTTAAAGAAATTAAGAAAATTAAATTTATATCACTAAATAACTTGCTACATTGAATAAATTAATAATAAATAAAAAAATTGAACATATAAAAATATATGGACTGATTTAATTTTTGTCTTAATTATAAGTACCTGTAGAACAAGAAATGAGTAAAACGAACGTTTTATTAACGCCTTTTATATTTTTCAATAAATTTAAACATTACGGACAATAAAACAAACTTTATTTATACTTTTTATTAAAAGTTTTTTTAACTTACGGCAAAAACCAAGTTGAAGGCAAACAGTAAATATTTTACACAAGACATCCCTCCAGACACCATCTTTCGAATGAAATAGAAACTGTAAATAAAAAGCTTTAATCAATAAGTTGTCATAGTCACTAGTGTTTGTATTTCCGCACCTGGTGACTCAAAAAACTAGGTGAACTTTAAATTACTGCTTGATACTCTTACAACTTTTAAATATCAATGGCAGAGTATTTTCCTCTAACGCACACAATGTTTTACAAACTGTTAATTGTTGTACACTCAATTCTACTCACTTCTCGTGCGCAGTGAATCCCACTACTGATAACTATCCACTATCCCTACTCTTAAGTCTTGGTTGTTTTTAAATGTCTTCTTGCGATTTTTAAACTTCAAAAATCCTAACCTTATTTCTTCTTAAAAAATAATTTTGCTTTCACGAGCTTAGGATTTATGTAATGACATGTTCTTAAGTAGTGACTTGAGACCGTTAAACTAAACATTTCAATAAATATTCTTTGCATTAATAGACAAGCAAAAGCACAGGTTTTTGAATGGCTGTAGGTTTGTCTGGGTCCTTTACGTATAAGCGAATTATTAAATTAACACTTGTGCCTAATTTAAAAATAAAATAGTTAAAAAAATAATATCCCCTTTTTATAATTTAGGACATGAAATACTTAAAGTACTTAATTTGCTTTTCTGGCTAAATTTATATGGAAAAGAAGAAAAATAATTCTTGTCTTGTTCGAGTCATTTGTGGCAGAGAATAGAAGAGAAGACAGACTATCCTAATAGCCTCTCTTCTCTGTGGTTTAAAAAGTTTATTTGGATTTGTTTGATATAATTAGGATTTAGGTTATAGCTGATTTGTATATTTATTTATTATTTTATATAACAATGTATCTCCTTGCTAGAACTTTTAGTGTTTTAGTTAAAAAAATTGGGAAACACAAAAATTCAAATATACCAAGCAATATTTCTGTACTTCATGAAAAATTTGAAATTACATCTAGGACTATTATAAGATATTGTTCAACAGGTAAAACTTAATTACAGACAATTTACTAATGAAATATAATAGACTGTTTTAATAAAGTGTACATTTATTTAACAAAATTGGTTTGGTTTGGTTTTTTTTATTTAAATTTTTAATTGTGTATTCTAAATTTAAGATAACAGTTTACAAATTAACTATGACGAAATCACCAATGGAGATAAAGACCTCGAACATAAACTAAAAGTACTTATGTTAGAAGCAGAAGTTATGAGACAAGAAGGAAAAGCTGTACCTGATGATAATTTTCTCAAAGTAAATCACTGGAAAGAAGTTTTAAATTTAACGTCTAGGTCTGCTCGGCAAAAATATTTTGAACATTTGTTTAAACTTTCGAAGAAGAAAGAAAATATAAAGGTTTGCTTAAACAACTTAAAAAAATTATAATTGTTGCGTAATGTTGAGCTTTTTTAATCTAGCTCTAGCCTTGTGTAAATGGTAAATATTTCATTTTGCACAAGTATGTTTCTAAAAAATACTAATAAGGGAATGACATAAAAATGTTTTAGGCAAAAAAAGAAGAACGCCGACTAGCTTATGAAGAATTTCAAGCAAGAAAACAACAAGAACCTAAAAATGAACCAGAGACAATTGAAGAATTTGCTTTAAAATATGATCTTCAACATAATAGTTTATTTTTAAGAGTTTATGAAACAACTATGAACCAAATGTATAATAACAAATTAATTCAAGCAATGCTGTTTGGACAAAAATTGGTTATTGATTGTGGGTATGATGCTGAAATGACCAAAAGAGAAAACTTAAACTGTGCCAAGCAACTAATGTTACTGTTTGCTGAAAATAGGTTTCATAAAGGTTAGTCTTATTTTTCTATTGATTTTTAAATTTAGATAAGTAACTAGTAAATTGATGAGTGCCACATGTTTATTTATAGGTAATATGCAAAAATCATTTAGTAATTCCTATTATTAAATTACTATATGTTTAGAATTTAAAATAAAACTATCGTCTTAATTAACACAAGTTGTTAAGACATTTTTTATTAAATTATAACATTGTGGTTCAGTTTTTGTAATATGAAAAATATGATTTTTGGTATTCATATTAAACAAAATAAATACCTAAGCATTAGTGTACAGATGTTAAAGAGTAGTAAAAAAGTCTATGAGCAATCTTGTAATTATTCACAATTGTATTTTTTAGATCCTTTTGATATTCACTTTTGTAATACAAATAAAAAAAGTGACTTAATTAACCAGCTTTATAAATACATTCCAACAATCGATGAACCTTGGTTTCCTTTAAATCTACATGAAGTTAGTTATTTAGATCTTTATCCAAAGAAAGAGTTAGTTTATTTAACTCCACATTGTAGAGAAGAGCTTCTTGAGTTTGATCATGATACTATTTATATTGTAGGAGCCATAGTAGATAAAGTAAGTGTTATTTATCTTCTTAATTTACAGCCTTCACAAATAATTTTTTAAACAAAATAGTTATTTTTTAACTGACTTCAAAAAAGGGGGAGGTTCTCAATTTGACTGTATTTTTTTTATGATTGTAACTTTCGAATAGGTGAACTAATTTTGATGATTAGCCATAGTAGATAAAGTAAGTGTTATTTATCTTCTTAATTTACAGCCTTCACAAATAATTTTTTAAACAAAATAGTTATTTTTTAACTGACTTCAAAAAAGGGGGAGGTTCTCAATTTGACTGTATTTTTTTTTATGATTGTAACTTTCGAATAGGTGAACTAATTTTGATGATTCTTTTTGACGTGATAACGTCTTATAAATAAACGCCGGCTGCACTACAAAAAGCATGACTCATTATCACGTTCCGCCTAAGTTGAGCATGCAAGCAAGATTGGCCTAAGCGTCAGCTTATGACGCATCTATCTCTTTTCCACTCCATCGGCAGATGCGGCAGCACATAACCTACACGTGAACTGTTTATAAAGTGAAGTGAAAAGTTAATGTGGTTTGTCTATTACAACAATGGCGGCAAAAAAATTGTAATTTTTAATTAACTCCTTCTTTGTATCATACAAAATGATAATTCAATTCATAAAAGTATGCAATTTTTCATCAATGTTTTCTTTTGACGTTATCACGTAAAATTATCATCCGTAAGCCGACTTTACAGACAACCAATTTTTTTTATTTGAAAGCTGGTGCTTCCTGTGTGGTCCCATTTCAATTCGGTCCAGTTCTGACAGTGGCATCCATGAGAAAACCATAAAAGTCTGAACTGGTTTTTTTCTCATTTTTGCGTAAGGATTATAGTAAATTATATCTAGGTGCAATTACATCAAAAAATATTTTTTATTTAAAGTCAGTTTGTGGAAACCGTGTTCTGTCACTACCATTTTTATCAAAAATAGATTAATGTTTGGATGTTTTTTAGATGAATCAACAACCACTATCACTAGCTAAAGCTAAAAGGGAAGGATTGAGAATGGCAAAACTACCACTAGATAGGTACTTAAATTGGGGTTCTGGCTCAGGTAAAAGTCTTACATTAAATCAAGTGGTAGCTATCCTACTTGATCAAAAGTTAACTGAAAATTGGAAACACTCTTTAAGACATGTTCCTAAAAGAAAATTAATATACGAGAATACACAGACAGAAAACTTCAATAGAAAACAAACAAAAGCCAAATGGACTCCATCTTACAACTTAAATAAATTAAGTTACAATGAAAATAATGGTACAGTTAAAACAAATCGTAAAATTAATGTTAGAACTTTGTGGGAGGAATAAATTGAGATTTTTTTTATTAGAACCTATATTTTTTTTGCCAAAACAGAATTTTATGCATTAAATCCTACCTCTTTTTAAAACGCTTATATTAGTTTCGCCTGTATGTTTGTAACTGACTATTTGGCCTCGATTTTGCCCTACTTTAAGCGATCAGATTTAATTTAAACTTCGCGCACTTGTCAAATACCGACGACAATGCAATAATGCGATCAAAATATCCGATTATCCTGATTAGTTTCGTCAGGATTTATAAATTTCTTCAGGGATCCTTTGCATCAGAGTAAGAGAGATAGTACTAGTGCGTGAACTACATATGCGCGCAGTTCCAATAATGTTGCAGAAATGCTTAAAAATACAGTTTTACTTTCCAATATAAGTAGCTATTATATAGTAGATGGCGTCACTAGCAATTTGCAGTAATACAAACGGTAGTTTATATTTTGTGTTGCATAAAAGTATAGTGTTAATTTTTTAAAAATAGTAGTGATATAAATTAGAGTTTAAAAAAACTAAAAAACACGCTTTTAGAGTTAATCAAAGTTAAAAATAATTCCTAACAAGAATAAAATTACTGACGAGAAAATTAATTTTACTGTTCTAAAAGCGTAGGGTGCTTTGTATAACATTTTTTTAAAACTAACTGCGTTTCGGAATGAAAGCACCCCACGTTTTTAGAACAGTGACATTAATTTTCTCGTCAGTATTTTATTCCTATGTTAATAATTATTTTTTAGTTTGATTAACTCTAAAAGCGTGTTTTTTAGTTTTTTTAAACTATAATTTATTTTTAAATATCCTAAAGAGGCGTTGAACTGTGTAACTAAACTAGATCTATTTTTAACAACTTTTTTCTAATATTTAAACTTGTTAGCCGTTCAGTAGACCAGCGATCTGTAACACCCTCTCCATTATGTTGATCATATTTGTTCATTAGATTTCCGTGCACTTTCACTATAGATAAATTACTAATGAAAGAGATATGTCAAAGGTCGCCACTTTCCAATGAAGCGATGTCTAGTACCGTTTTAGGTCGAATTGGTTACAACACAACACTTTTACTTATACACGATTACATATTCTTGCTAAACATTTTTGCGCGAACTTTGTTTGATAGTTATTCGTCGTGTTTTGTTGACGTTTTATCCCACTCTGATAAATTAAGCCTCTTTCGGCCCCTTTCATTAATAATTATTTCTACAGTTTATACTATTTCAATCTTTAAACGCTAAATAAGGACTATATTTCAGAGACACCATGGTGGCGCAATCAGTCGCCGCAACCAACAAAATGTAAACACAGCTCTGTAGAGCTGGTGTTCGGTTGATTGCGAAACTTGTATGGACGTGTGCTCAGAATATTACTGTTAGCGCAACCACGCTGGACGCGACACCATTATAGCTCATTTATTTTTGTTTTTTGCTTTATTGTGAACAGAAATCGTTGATGTAGGTCTCGATGAGTTTTTTGGTTAGAAATTGGCACATATTTAATTATGTTAAAAGGGAATGTAACAAAAATATGTTTAATCATGTAGTACTTTCATTATTATCAAGCATCAGATTTACAGTCATCATAATTGGAATCACTGTCGTCACTATCCTCATTTGGATTGTAAATGATAACAGGATTAACTGCTTCGTTGCGGTTTTCACGAACCCACTATTCCTCTATTAAATTTTCACATATTGTGACACATTTTTCCCAAATTTTAGGAGTGGCAGTATTAAGTGCTCGTTACCAGGTTTTCAAAACAGCCTTATCACTGTAACCATTAGATCCAATGTGATTGTCATAATAAGTTTTGCATATTCCCCAAATATACTCAATGGGATTAAATTGGCATTGGAAGTCTTAGCACACGATGTCCATAACTGAGTATAATTTGATCATCTTTGTAAATTTTTTCTCTTTCTAGCTACCGATAATAATTCCGGCTTAAAGCAATACTGTGGAAATGAAATATTTTCGTTCGTTAACCATTCTTTTATTTTCTGTACCGTCCAGGAGTTTGTTGGTTGCTTATTTAAAATTTCTGAATGGTATGGACATTATCTAATACAATGACAGATGGTTCATGTAACAATGGTAATAGTTTCTCTTTTAACCATTTCACAAACATCTCTGTATCCATATTGTCATGATAATCGGCCGATTTTGATTTTGACGAAAATAAAAGATCGCCCCATCAACAAAACCATGCTTTCCACTTGCATGTACAATAATGTGTCGTTTTCCTTCACCGTCGGTGTGTTTTATAGACTTTATGTTATCGTTCTGCAAAATTATTTTTCTTCCACCTTTAGCAAAAATCCAAGTTTCGTCCAGATAAACAAATGAAGAGCATTTTTGTTTACAGTGAGTATAATTTCTTAAAAATCGGTACTATACGATTTTAATGTCGGTACTCACTACAATGATAACCCAGAATTACTAATAACTTTTCTAGAAATCTAACAAAAATGGTTTAACAAGCCAAATTAAAGCTTAATAGTTTAGTTAATTAGTGAAACTTGTTTGGATTACTTACCTATTTACTTTCGTACTTCAAATGTACAGTTGAATACTGGTTATCCGAAACCACGGTATATTCGTGAAGTATTCGGCCACCAGTCGACAAAAATTCCCTGAATTTTTTTAAATCTTATTATTTACCACATCAAACTTTTGTGGTTTATTTAGTATTATTTTTGTAAGTAATTTAAATTACACTAATGTATAAATATACTGCAAAGCTTTATGAACAGCCAGAAAGTGTCAAAAAAGGCACGTCTGGCTGTGCATGGAGGTGTGTTGGTTCCTACACTTATGGTACTACTTATCTACTACTTATCCTACTACTTATGGCAACTTTAGAATTGATTTCTGCAACATTCGAGGCCTGAACTCTAATATTAATTCAGTACACCACCACCTGCAAACTAACAGGCCTCATTTACTGGCTCTGACAGAGACACAAATTAAACCCTTCTCCAACAATACGCATCTTTTGTGTCCCGGGTTCGAACTCGAAACAAGATTCAAATTTAAGACCGGCCTTTGTGTTTACACTCGCAGTGATATTTCCTGTTGTAGACAGGAGAACTTAGAACCAACGGACGGCCTAGAGGTCATGTGGTTCAAGTTAACCTTACAAAAATCAACAAAATGTATCTGCTGCCTGTATCTTTCTCCTACGAACCCTCCTTACGTCAGCCTCTTTCAACATCTTTCCGACACGCTGGAGCTGTTGCAAACTAACGACCCCAACACAGAGGTTATATTTTTGGGTGATTTCAATGTTCACAACGCGAACTGGCTGAGATCCAACCGCACCGACAACGCCGGTCTAGAAGCTGAGAACTTTGCGATAAGCCACAACGTGACCCAGCTAGTTGAAGAATCTACCCGCTTACCCGATAACCCCAATCACCAAACCAACATTCTCGATCTCTTCTTCACGACACATCCCGACCAGTACCGAGTCTCTATAACCGCTCCGCTCGGTAAATCTGATCATAAACTCATCTCAGCCACGTCCAAACAACCCCGTCCAAAATCACGCCTGGTACCTCTATTGTCTGGCATTATAGATCAGCCAAATGGAATGAACTGAGGGACTTTTACCTATCTTTTCCATGGAAAGATGTCTGCTTTCGCTCACAAGACCCATCAACATGTGCAGAATCTGTAACCGAAAACATAAGGCTAGGTATGGACTCATACATTCCTCATGGTACAAGACGGATCTTACACCCCAAACCCTGGTTCAACCAAGAATGCAACCGTGCGGTGCGTGATAAAAATCAAGCACATCGACTCTGGTGCGAAGTCCCGACAATTGCCAACCGAGAAACCTTTGTCCACGCGAGGAACGCCTGCAAAAGAACGATCGATCTTGCCAAAGAATCCTACGACAGGAGAATATGCAACAAACTTGTCAATGCTCCTCCTGGATCAAAGACCTTCTGGTCTTTGGCAAAAGCCATAAATAAGAATTTCACAACTTCTTCTTTACCACCACTCGAGAGGTCCGACGGCACGACAGCCGTATATTCCAAAGAAAAAGCGGATCTGCTGGCCGAAATGTTCAGCTCTAACTCAACCCTCGATACCAATGGAAAACAACCCCCAACGATACCTAGAATAAACGCATCAATGCCTGAGGTCACTATCCGCCATCGCACTATCAGGAAAATCCTACGAAATCTTGACTCCAATAAGGCAGTAGGACCAGATGGAATTCCGACAATTGTCCTGAAGACCTGTGCTCAAGAGCTCACCCCAGTTCTCTGTAGACTCTTCAAGTTATCATACAGCAAAGGAGTATTTCCGTTCATGTGGAAAAACTCTAAGGTCCAACCGATTCCGAAAAAAGGAAAGAAGACTATTCCTGCAAAGTATCGCCCTATTGCATTGCTCTCAGTCATATCCAAAGTTATGGAAAAAGCGATTAACACAGAACTTATCAAATATCTGGAGAAATTTGAGATAATCTATGACAGACAATATGGATTTCGACAACATCGGTCTACTGGAGATTTGCTGGCTTATGTCACTCAGCTCTGGACAAACACAAGGCTCAAATCCGACCTCTACTGGAGTATTGCTCGCACATTTGGGGTTCAGCACCAAGGCATTCTCTTCGTCTTCTAGATTCCATTCAGAAAAGAGCCATTCGTTTGATAAACAGCTCAACTCTCACAGATACCCTTCACCCTCTAGAACATAGAAGAAGAGTTGCAGACCAGTCATTGCTCTACAGATATTTCCATGGCAGATGCTCCAGAGAAATAAAAACTCTTGTACCACCATTGGCCACATTTGGCCGAAGAACTCGGCACGCTGATCAGTCTCACCCATTTACTCTCAAGATTGACACTGCAAGGACCAATCTTCATCAAGAATCCTTCTTTTACAGGGCTGCTACGGAATGGAATAAGCTTCCAAAATCAGTTTTTCCAGAGAACTATGACCTGCAACTTTTTAAAAAGCGTGTCCACAATCATTTCCTTTCTATAATCCCTTCCCCTTCTAATAGTCGCAGTGCGGGCCGTCCGCGGCCCACACGATAGGTCTACCCTTTTTGCGACTATTTTCATAAAAAAAATATGTATGGTAGTCAATGTTGGGTTTGGCAGAAGATACATGAAAATGGGATTAATGCTGCGGAGATGAGTAGTCTGAGAAGTATGGGAGGACTGACTCGGTTGGATAAAGTAAAGAATAGTAAGATAAGAGAACGCTGTGGTGTAAAAGAAGATGTGGTTACAAAGATAGATAAAGGATTGCTTAGATGGTTTGGACACGTAGAAAGGATGGATGAAGGAAGATTGATGAAACACATGTGTAAATGGACAAGTCGGTAGAGGTTGACCTCGGCGAACATATCTTGATCAGATCAGCATTGTTTTGAAAAAAGGTCAGGTCAAGAGTACCAACAACCGACGAGAATGTATGAGAGCACTATTGAAAGTAGAGGAAGCAAAATATGTGTGTAAGAACCGTCTTTTGCGGAGAGAGTATGATATTTGATGGTGCGTCGGAATAATTCATTAATTTTTACGGTCACCATCTTTATTACTTTGAGTTTTTAAAATCCCGCTAATTCTTTCAACGCTCACTACGACCCACCTCTTGAAATGGGTTGTCGTGAGCCTCACGCGAGATTTTGTCATGACGTCATCAGTGACGTTTTTAGCGCGACCACAAGGAGCGTGGTCGCCATGTGGACCGGCCAAGAGTATTTTAGGCGTTGTGAACGCTTAGTGCTTAGTCGAACGCATTTAAAGAGTCGAACTTCCATTTAAATGGCTTGTCAACCTACTCTGATGCAAACCTTGGATGTCGTCTTCAACCATAATACAACTATAGGTCGGGATGGATGTATTAACGAAAATACAAAATAATTTTTAAACATCTGAATGATGGTAGATTTCTTGATAAATCCTCAGTGGATAACTTTAGATTACCGCCTAAAGAGATACATTTGTTAAAACTTAGGCTCTTGATTATGTTTACTCATCATGTGTTGTTCTCAAAGTAGCTTTCTATCCAAGGGCTAGATACTTTGCTTTATTGACATGTGGAATTGTTTACTAAAGCATAGCCATATTTCTTGTTTGGGAAATTAACCTTGCCTTATTTAATTTGATGATCTATTACTTCGCCCAGTAAAATATAATGAAACATACATACATTCATATAGTCACGCCTTTTTCCCGTAGGGTTAGGCAGAGACCACTTCCTTCCACTTGCTAAGGTTCTTACACACATCTTTTGCTTCCTATACTTTCATCAGTGCTCTTGTACATACTCGTCGGTTATTGGTACTCTTGACCTGGCCTTTCTTCAAAACAATGTTGATCTGATCGAGATATGTTCGCAGAGGTCGACCTTTACCAACTTATCCATTCACACTCGCCTTATAAATTTGTTTCGTCAATCTTCCATCATCCATCCTTTCTACGTGTCCAAACCATCTGAGCATTTCTTTATCTATCTTTGTAGCCACATCTTTTTACACCACAGCGTTCTCTTATCTCACTATTCTTTACTTTATCCAACAGAGTCAGCCCAATTATACTTCCCAGACTACTTATCTCCACAGCTTTAATCCTATTTTCATGCTTTTTCTGCCAAACCCAAAATTCACTACCATACATATGTGTAAAAACCAACAAACACAAACTATTCAGTGCCCCATTTATTTGCTTTCCTGCTAACACCCTTTGCTCATTGTCACTTTCATGCTTTTTATCTCTCATAAACTTTGAACCTAAGTACACAAATTCATTTACTTGTTACACTCTTTCTACCTTTATCAGAACTTTGCAGTTTATCATACTTTCTTCTCTTTTAAAAACAATTACTTTGGTTTTGCTTACATTTATTTTCATTCCTTTGATTTTCAGGGCATCATGCATAATATTAACCATCGCCTGCAACTCCTCTTCAAATGATGCTAATATGATTTGATCATCAGCATAAAAAAGGACTTCAAACCTTTCATACAATTATCTATAAAACATGTTTAGATTTAGGGTATTTATAATTTTAAGGAATTGTTACACATTAAAACAACCACTATTAAATAAATTTATTTAAATAAATTTATTCAAAGATAAAAATAACCAAATTTACGAATATATTTCATCTTGAACCTTTTTCCAAGCAGCTAAAGGTCCATGCTCAGGCCTGTATCTTACGTTACAACCATCTGGAGCCAATCTACCTTCTTGTTTTAAAGTTTCATATTGTTCACGTTCGTACTTGGTAAATCCCCATTTTTTAGAAACATAGATTTTTTGACGACCTGGGAACTTAAATTTGGCACGACGGAGAGCTTCTATAACAGCAGCCTTAAAACGATCGCTTGAACGAACACTCATGATTGGTTGACCAATGCGTACTCGAGCAACAGTACCTTGTGGCTTGCCAAAAGCACCTCTCATTCCAGTCTGGAGCCTGCAAAAATAATATACATTCTAGTTCTCACCTAAACCAAAAACTGATTAATAGACATAATAGACCGGGAGATGGTGACACAAATGAGTATAGCATTTTTTAGTTGTCTTGCAATACTTCATATGAATTATTTGAAAGAAATAAAATTGAATAAAAATAATTTTATACTCTGAAAGTGGCTCTGTCCTGCAGCTGTAACAACTGCCTTTATTTGGTTAAAATATTCTTATATTTTGTCACAACCACTACTTTTTGAATGATTTCGGGTTATGAAGTAATTTTTTAGTTTAATTGATAAAGAAAATAATGCAAAGCGATATAGGAAGCACTAAATACAAGCAAGTGCTGTCTTGAGCATTTAATTTTTTACTCCTATAAAAAACTATTAACTTTGATGGCTCCCTTGTCATTGTATTAGTGTCAATAAGATGTCTGATTTTCAAATTTTCAAATAATTTATTTTAATCCATCTGGTTGTTAAACAGATAGTAATGCCATTATTCCAATTTAAGATACATGCATAAAATTTACTTTCAATAAATTGGAGTAACTTAAAGACAAATTAAACAGCATTAAAACAAATAGTTGAAATGTAAGTCACTTTTTTATACAAAAACTATGTCTATGCCATTTAAGAAACTAAGAAAACTATCGAAATACATTTAGTTATAAAACATAAAAGTTTAATTGTACTTACCTATCAGCCCCAGCACAGGACAACATCTTATTAATCCTAATAACATGGAAAGGATGGAGTCGCATGCGGATGTGGAATTGATCTTTACCACAGTTCTTTACTAAATATTTATTAGCGCAAATACGTCCAGCTTCCAATGCTTCAGAACTGAGCTGTTCATATTCGTCAGAAACTAAATGTACGCACAAAGGAAAGTCCTCTACTGTGGCTCTTTTTTTACCCAAATCAAAAATTCGAATCTTAGGGTCAGGAACACCTCTACAGAAACGAGATTTGGGATAGGGTTTATTTTTACAATACCGATAGCTGAAAGAAAAAAAATTGAAATTAATTTAAATAACAATAAGTATGGCACCTACTTACCATCTTGCAGGTCGTCTACCCATTTTGGTCTAAAAAATAGGTAAAATAGTTTAATTTAAAAAATAAATTGTTTAAACTACTAAAAGTTTTCTATTTTATCAAAAATATTCAAAAAATATAATTAAATATTGAAGATGATTAAAATTATCAAAGAAACGAACCTTGCTATATTCAACAAGACCCCAACAGGAATAACAAAATCGTGAAGAGAATGAACTTGATAAATACAAATGAATGTTGGCAATGATATTGTCATCTGTCAATTTCAAAAGGGTGCGTTCCACTAAGATCGTAGTGGTCGCGGTGAAAACGTCATTAATGACGTCTTGAGATACGCTCACGTGAAGCTCACGACAACCCATCTCAAGAGGTGGGTCGAAGTGAGCGTTGAGAGAATTAGCGGGATTTTAAAATTTTTGTAAAATTGTAAAATTCTTCATCTGAACTGAATGAACTAGTACTTTCTGGAGCATTATTCCGACGCACCACCAAATATCCTACTGTCACCGCAAAAGACATTATGATTTATTAGAATTTAAATTGATTAGATACTCTACTCATATTAAGTTTAAAAATTGAATTATACTTTTTTTCAATATAAATCAATTTATCAATTTAACTAATAATTATTATGTTAGGATTTACACATTGTAAAGCTTAAAGCTTTTGCTATATTTTTTCTAGCTCGCCATTTGTTATTCTTTATTTCAACGCTCTAACGCTCCATAATACATTCCACTTGGGTTTACGATTTCAAAGCTTGGGACTAAGTGGAACTGTAAAATCCGTGGTCGTGAGCGTGATCGTTGTGAGCGCTTATTGGAACGCACCCCTAAAGCTAGAGCTTTTTAGGAAATCCAGCACCGTTATGTTATGGCGACTGTATCCCGAGGTTTCCTATGATAATGGTGCCGTAAAAAAATGCCTTAAAAACTACGTCACACTAAATTTTCCGAAATTTAAGTGAAAGTGTTTTTCTAGAGACTGGATGCCAACATCTTATGACGTCATTGCTATGGGATCGCTTTTACGATTAGGGATCACATTCTAAATATTCTTTAGTAAATAATTATAAAACAAATAATAGACCTCATGTTTTTCCTTATATGTATAACATATATGCGTTTTTCCCTTAAGTGTTTTCCCCATTGGTGTAGTACCATGCAGATGGCGAATTTTTCATAAAAATCGCCAATACATTTAAATAACTAATCACTGTCGTTTATAGTTTGACAGCTACAAAGGACAAACTTTGTTGGTAATTGTCAAATATTAGCAAGAATTTTTGGATGTTTTAAATATATCTGAAATATATTCAAAATGAAAGAACTAGAAAAACTAGAATATCTTTCCTTAGTCTCAAAAGTTTGTACAGAATTGGAAAATCACCTTGGAATGAACGATAAAGATTTGGGTATGTTTATTGGTATTTAAGGTTAGTATTTATTTTGCAAATAATTTAAAAAATGTTGTGTTTTCATTTTCAGCCGAGTTCATAATTCATCTTTCGGAAAAAAATAGTTCATTTGAATCATTCAAAAGAGCATTAATGGAAAATGGGGCAGAGTTTTCAGATTCTTTTGTTTCAAATTTATTGCGAATAATACAACATATGAAACCTAAAAAAGATAGGATTACTGAAGAAACTGATAGCATTGAAGAAAATACTTTAGCCAGTAAATTTCCTGGTTTAGCTATACCCAATGAACCTCAGAAACCTTTATATTTAGAAGACAAACCTGAATATAAGGAGGAATGTGGAGATGTGGATATAGTAGCTGATTTAATGAAACAATTTGAAGCAGGAGCTCCTTCACAGAAGCAGCCTCAAAGAGAAAGAGCCAGAAGCTCAAGTATTGAAGATAAGAAAAAGTTTAAAAGATCAAGGAGTAGATCAAATTCGAAATCTAGAAAAAAAAAAAAATCAAGATCACGAGAAAGAGATTATAAAAGAAGTAGAAGACACAGTAGATCTAGGGACAGAAGGAAAAGTAGAAGAAGTAGTTCTAGAGTCAGAAGAAACAAAAGCAGATCTAGAGATAAAACAATTTCTGAGAGGAGTAGATCTAGAGATAAAAGAGAAAGGAACAAAGATAGAAGAGAAGGAAGTAGATCAAGGGGCAGCAGAAAAAGGGAAAACAGTGTTGAAAAGAAATTTAAAAGTGAAAAAGATAATCAAGAATTTGAAGATGACCCTACACCAGGAAAGGTTTGTATGTTATTACAATTTTAAGGAAAAAAATTTCAAATCATTTGGTCTTTAAGTAATTACTAAATTAGTATTTGTTTAAATTTCAGCCTAGGTAATCATTCAATTACTAACTGGTAACAACCAAAATCAACCACTGCAACTGCTTGAATTTAGTTTGTTTTAAAATGATATTTTATACTTTTAAATACATAAAAATCTTTATCAACCATTGTGTTGCAATATTTCCATAACTTTTTTTTATTTATAGATTTACAATGGTAAAGTTTCAAATATTGTACCATTTGGATGTTTTGTACAACTCGAAGGTCTTAAAAGAAGATGGGAAGGTCTAGTTCACATTTCACAACTTAGAGCAGAAGGTAGAGTTACTAATGTATCTGAAGTAACCTCAAGAGGAGCTAAAGTAAAGGTTGTTTTAATCAATTTTAGTTATTTAAATGTATTTATTATAAATATAATTTTAGGTGAAAGTATTGACAGTAACAGGTCAAAAAGTTTCATTATCAATGAAAGATGTATGCCAGATGACTGCCAAAGATCTAAATCCACTTTCACATGCTCCTGCTGAAAGAGAAGATAAAGATAGAAATCCTGATAGACCTATAAATAGTAGTACTTCTGTGTTGAGGTTACCTATTAATATAGGTATGTATATATTTTTTCTTTTGACTTTTTTAAATTACAACAAATATTAGAATAATAATCAACTTTATTGAACTGAAATCATTCATATATATGACATTATAGAAGGTCATACAGATATACTTTGATAGGGAGGTAAAAAAAAATAAATATTCTTGTTGTATTTTCTCGAGGGTGGTAGTTCGAGGGTATCAATGTAAGGGTTGTGATTCAAGGTCTCTTCTCATTGCAAATTTCTCCAGAAGTTCGACATTTTTAGCCCACGAAGAATCTATGGAAGAGATAATCCAGGCGATCTACAATAGGCATTACATCTGTTAGCTCATATAGGTTATTTCGAGGATTGTGTAGGGTGATGAATTCTTGTGATCATCCTAAGTGCTGATGTTTCAGCAACTTGCATCTTCTTCTTGGCTGTTGCTTTACATCAGTCTACAAATTACTTTGTAAATGTTACTGGTTGTTTTCACATTGATACCCTTATTTTGATATGAGAGTCCTCTAAAGTGCTTGGCTCTGAATATCGTGCTTTTCTTCTTCTCTTGGAGAAGTTTGATATCCATTGTGATTCCCAAGTTTTTGGTTTTTCTCGTTGTGCTGAGAAGTTGTTGTTGCATGGTAATCGTAGGAGATGTTTGAGGGAGATAATGATTAAATATTATCAAGTAAGATTTGGTAGGGTTTGGCTTCAATCTCTATTTATTGAACTAATGGCATGTTTTATTAGAAAACATATTTAAATAATTAAAAGCAGTGAGATGTTTTAATATCTAAAACTATTTTTATTTTCCAATGTAAACTTTAAAATTTTTGTAGATGAAGGTGAAGAAGATTCTAGAAAACGAGTAACAAGGATATCAAGTCCTGAAAGATGGGAAATCAAGCAAATGATATCATCGGGATGCATTGACAAAAGTGAGTTACCTGATTTTGATGAAGAAACGGGGCTCTTGCCTAAAGATGAAGATGGAGAAGCAGACATAGAAATTGAATTGGTTGAGGATGAACCTCCATTTTTACATGGTAAGATAATAATATTAATTATGTTATGTTATATTGCTCATTATTTAAATATTAGAAACTAATTTTCTACCATAGTAATTCATTAATTGATTATAGGTCATGGCAGAGCTATGAATGATCTAAGCCCAGTAAGAATTGTTAAAAATCCTGATGGATCCCTTGCTCAAGCAGCCATGATGCAATCAGCTCTTGCAAAAGAACGTAGGGAGCAAAAAATGATACAGAGGGAACAAGAAGTTGACTCACAACCTTCTGGAAAAAATAAGAGTTGGATAGATCCTCTTCCAGAAGATGAATCTAGAATAATGGGCAGAGGGATAGGATTGCAAGTTCAAGATTTGCCAGAATGGAAAAAGCATGTAATAGGTATGAAAATATCAACTCTTTTAATTCTAATGGTTATTCCTTGATAAATTTCTTATCACACATAATAATTATTATATTTTGTATAGTATTTCCAATCTCAGTTTAAAAAAGATTATTTTACCAGGGCACTGCGATATTCCGGCAATAAGCTATACTGAGTAATACCGATAAATTTAGCAAAATATATCAGCCGCCTCTTTTTATAAGCTACAGGTAGCACAGCTTATTTTTGAACATCAACAACATTAGTCGACTATCTAGCTGGCACGTGTTTACTTGAAAACATTAGCGCGCGCTGGTTCTCAATAATTTCTCAGGAGATTTTTATTGTTTGCGTTTTTTTTGTGATATTTGTGAAATGGCTTTTGGAGACCATTTGAGGTAAATGATGAATCTAACAAATTGCTTAATATTGATGATATTCACATTAATAATGAAATTCCTGATAATAATATAATTCAAAGTAATGATAATATCCAAATTAATAATGAAATACATCTTAATAAAGCAATTCTTATTAATAATAAGACACAATTTTGGGAATTTAAAAATCGAGATTTGCATATTCAAGTTCAACAAGTAATTTTAAATATATATTCAAGCTTAAAAGCTGAAAATGTCAATTCAACTCAAGATGAAATAATTAAAAAAATGTGAAACAAAGAAAATCACTTATTCCACAATTTATTTAGTAATTAAACGAGGCGTTGTGATTAAACACGATAAAAACGTATCGTCAGCCGTCATATAGATGATGCATCTAAAGATGTGATTAGACAAACGGCTTACAATACGTACAAAGAAAATCAAGTCCCAACATTAGAAATTATATTTAACAAATTGCAAGATTGTAACGATTTTAAATATAAATCATTAAAAACACTTCGACAAATTTTAATAGAATGTGGTTTTAAGTATAAGAAGTTAGATAGTTGAATGTGTATTATGAAATTGTCTCGTATTGTGGTACTTTGTCAAAATTATTTAAGACAGATCTTAAGTTATAGAGAAAGTAATAGAAATATTTAGATGAAACGTGGTTCAACACACACAATGTCGTTTAATAAATAATTAAATAACTTTTGAAAATATATCTGATTTAAAAATAAAATGTTTCTTTTGAAGATTTTATGGCTTTTAATGAGATGTTTTTTATATATTTTTAAACTGAATTTGGAAGAACTATACATAAATCTTTTTACAATTAGTAAATTATGAGTTTATACTGACTGTTTTAAAATTCATACAGGTGGAAAAAAATCATCTTTTGGTAAAAAAACGAATCTAACAATCATAGAACAAAGGCAATCTTTACCTATTTATAAGCTCAAGGAAGAATTACGCAAAGCTGTCACTAACAACCAAATACTTATAGTAATTGGTGAAACTGGTTCTGGAAAAACAACTCAAATAACTCAGTATTTAGCTGAAGCAGGATTTACAGCAAGAGGAAAAATTGGTTGTACTCAGCCCAGAAGAGTGGCAGCAATGTCTGTAGCAAAGAGGGTGGCTGAAGAATTTGGGTGTAGATTAGGACAAGAAGTTGGGTATACTATCCGTTTTGAAGATTGTACTAGTCCTGAAACTATGATAAAATACATGACAGATGGTGAGTTTCTTTTGCTAAGTAGATACATATGTTTAAATTAAATATTTAGTCTAAGGAAATGGTGGATTATAAAAATAATTAAACAAATGCAATGCCATCACTCAATTTTATTAAAAAATTGTATTAACATGCATACATTTATATAGTAACGTCAATTCATGATATAAAACTATTTAAAGAAAATGTGACTTCTTTTTTCATAAAAAAGTACGAAATAGGGTCTTCTACATTAAGATTTTCTAGAATTATCTACTTGAGAGAGTATAAAGTTAACACAAAAATTTGGTTCAAACAATCTCTAATACCTTACAAAAGCTGCAGGTTGGAACAAACCTGATAACAAATACACCCATACTCTATACATTCTCTAGGTAAACATGTGATTCCTCCTATAGCCCAGTAGCCCAAATAGAATCTTAATGCTTTAGTGCGATAAATGACACCATTTTTGGTATAGAAATAAAAACATTACCTGGAAAATTGTTTATTATTGAGACATACATACATATAGTCAAGGCTTTTTCCCAAAGAGGTCGGCAAAAACCACTTCTTTTCACCTGCTAATGTTCTTACACACGTCTTTTGCTTCTTCAACTTTCATCAGCGTTTTCATACATGCTCGTCGATTGCTGGTACTCTTGACCTAACCTTTCTTCAAATCAATTTTGATCTGATCAATATAAGTTTGTCTAGGTTAACCTCTACCGACTCTGTTTCGTCAATCTTCTTTCATCCATCCTCTACATACTCTACAAGTCTAAACCATCTAAGCATTCCTATATCTATTTTTGTAACCACATCTTCTTTTACACCACAGCGTTCTCTTATTTCACTATTCTTCACTGTATCCAACCGAGTCACTCTGGCTATACTTGTCAAACTACTCATCTTCGCAGCATTGATCTTATTTTCGTGCTTCTTGTGCCAAACCCAACCCTCACTACCATATATAAGTGTAGGGACCAGCACTCCTTTATGCACAGCCATTCATTTCTTTTTTGACATGTTCTTCTTATAGTGCATCTCCTATCGGAGGTTTGCTATCATCACAGCTATCCGGACCTTATTGACTGCAGCTCGGAAGAGTTCAACATTGCTACAATTAAACCAGTCCCTTAGGTTTTTAAGTCAAGACACACAGCTTCTTCCAATATTCCTCCTTCCACGAATCTTTCCCTGAACTATCAGCTGGAGAAGTGCGTATTTGGGTCCTTTTTGTATATGACCTAGATATTGAAGCTTTCTCTTTTTTATGGTGTTAATGACTTCACATTCCTTATTCATCCGATTTAGGACTTCCATATTAGAGATCTTTTCTGTCCAGGGAATACGCCACATTCTACAGTAGCACCACATCTCGAAGGCTTGTAGTTTGTCTGTGTGATTCTTCTTGAGAGTCCCTGCCTCCACTCCATACAAAAGCTCGGAAAACACGTAACAACGCAGCATCCTCATCCTAAGTCCAATCTTGATATCTCGACTGGTGAACAACTTTTTCATTTCCGTAAATGTTGACCTGGCTCTTGTTTGGTCACCTGATTGTTCTATCCAGGCTCCCAGGTATTTGTATGACTGCACATTCTCTATTAAGATGTCTGCTACTGACACGTTTACATGGTTGTGACATGCTCTGGCTGCTCATAAAGCTATGACAGGCCTCAGCCTGTGTAAACTCCGTTTATCCTGACACAAACACTGGAATCCTCATAAAGTAATTTCAGTGCTTGTATCAAGCTACCGCTCAACCCCATACATAGAAAATGTCAACCACAATTCATTCCTCACCACTCAGTCATAGGCCTTTTCCAATTATTGTTACCATATTAAAAGCTCTGCACTTCCTTTATATTTTAACTAGTTTGGAGTTTAAATCCAAGAGAAGTGTCCCATGTGCAAAAGTAATTAGGTACACTTTGCATAATGTTTATGCTTTTCATATGTAAACTGCTGACAAAATTTGGTGGTTTTGGGTGTTAATTTTTATCAACGAAAATATACCGCTTATCCTTGATAAGTCAATTTATTGGTTGATGTTGCATTTCTTTATCTAAGATTTTTTCAAATTTAATACTTTTAATTCTAGGTATGTTATTAAGAGAATGCTTAATGGATCTGGATCTTAAACAGTATTCTGTAATCATGTTGGATGAAGCTCATGAACGTACAATACATACAGATGTCCTCTTTGGTTTACTGAAACAAGCCGTTATGAAAAGAGAAGAACTTAAACTTATTGTAACGTCGGCAACTTTAGACGCAGTTAAATTTTCACAGTATTTTTTTAAAGCACCTATTTTTACAATACCTGGAAGGACTTTTCCAGTTGAAGTTTTGTACACAAAAGAACCAGAGACTGATTATCTGGATGCAAGTTTAATAACTGTAATGCAGATACATTTAAGAGAACCACCTGGGGACATTTTACTCTTTTTAACTGGTCAAGAAGAAATTGATACTGCCTGTGAAATCCTTTATGAAAGAATGAAATCTTTAGGTAAAGTATTTAAAAGTGCTTCAAATCCCTATAAATGACATTTATACAACATACTATAAATATTTTATAAATTTAAAAAAATAATTAATATTTAAATATTGTTCTTTAATAATGTACCAATGACTATTTTCTTTAGGATCCGATGTACCTGAACTTATAATTCTTCCTGTATATTCTGCTCTACCATCAGAAATGCAGACTAGGATTTTTGAACCAGCACCACCTGGTAGCAGGAAAGTAGTAATAGCTACAAATATCGCAGAAACTTCGCTTACCATTGACGGAATTTACTATGTGGTAGATCCTGGATTTGTTAAACAGAAAGTTTACAGTTCCAAAACTGGGATGGATTCGTTGGTAGTTACACCGATCTCTCAAGTAAGGAACATTTTTTGTATATAATTATATGTTTTTATGTGAAACATCTAATGCCGCAGGTGAGAGTTAAAGCTGCCATTGGCCTTGCGACCGTCAGTCTCCCGTCCAACCCAAAATACCTTAGCAAACTTTGGCTGTAGTAACTAATAAATGAGATCTTACGATAAAAATGAAATAATTAGTGATGACAAATAAAATTTGTCAAAAACAATGCGTTTTTTAAAATGTTTATAAGCTATTGTTTTCGTTTGAAATTGTTAGTCACAAATTTACAATACATACTTTAGCACTCACATTTAAAATATCAAAGAAAAATATGAAGAAAATAGCATATTTATATTAAGTGATATTCAGCGGTGGTACTTAGTTTTTTAGTACATTTAGATTTGAGTGTATCGTTGCGTTAATGAATGTTTTTTTTTAATTTCAAATAAGAAAATTTATTTGAAAGCATGACTACAATAAAATATGAGTGACAGTGACAGAACGTAAAATTATCAAGTGATTCAAGTCAAGAGTAAGTTAATTATATTTTTCTAATTACCGTGTCTGTATATTTTTAATTTTATCTGAATATTTTGTTTTTGATTATGCCATATTTATTTCCTTTAATAAAACATCCATGCATATTTTCTATTTAAAATAGTTTCACATCTGACAGGCGTCCAGTGACGGCTCATTTTTTTTATAGATTTTTAATTTGAATTATCCTTTGATGATTACTGCACTTTTAAGTTTTATAGTAAAGAATAATTGGTTGGTACCTCATATTAAATTTTTTAAAAAATTATTCACACACATGGAAATAATCTAAGGATATTTTATTCTAAACTGGAAATTTTCAACTAAAAACCCCTTTACTCATTGCTGGATTTCGTGCTTGCCGTTTGCTTGAAGGCAGCTTTGCACGCTATGATACTGGATTGACTTAACTGACGGCTTTGCTGCTTGCTCAGGTGCAATATTTTGATGATAGAATGGTGCTATTTTTCATGCAGCGCTGTCTGCTAGTGTGAGAATTTGACCAATCGCAGGGTCGTTTATCACGTAATATAGTTTGTCATTCGTTTGCACATGGTACTGTTTAAAAAAAGTTTCGAGTGAACAGTGATGGGGCCAAAAGTTTAAAAAAACAAAATGTATTAAATGGATAGGATAAGAAATAACTACATTAATTGACGTGTACAGAAATGAACCTTCTTTGTACGCCTCGTTTCTTCTGTGAATTATCATAATAAACACCTACTTTTCGCAATAACTGATGTGAGAAGACAAAGCAGCTCATTAAATGTGTTCTCTTCCATTTGAGTGAAGTTTGTGAATGATACAAGGTCTTCTGGACTAATAAAAAAAATAGAAAAAAACATAATATTTGGGCCGAGGAAAATAACATCAGTCAATATTTCTAAAAGGGATTAAAAAACTACCCAAGTTTATTAAACATCATGGTTTAAAGTGCTGTCAACCAATTGTGACTCAAAATGTTCAATTTGATTTTTCTCTGGTTTTTTTTTCAAAGTTATTCCTCCATTATTAAAGTTGCAGTAGCAATTCGTCTACGACGAATTATTTCTTGCATGACCATTACATCCATATGTAAATTTTAAATATAACTGCTAAGCTAGCAAAACATTGAGAAAAAAAAATATCATGTGAGGTGAAACCAGCAGCGCTCCCCTACCAACTACCAAACAACATACCATTCACGACAGCCTGCAACCAAATCTAATAAGTGAGAAGCTCAAAATACAGTAACTTGTAAAGGAGACTTTAATTCAATTAGTTCAACCAAGACCAATAATAGGAATATTTTTATTTCTAGGCTCAAGCTAAACAAAGGGCGGGTCGTGCTGGTAGAACAGGTCCTGGAAAATGTTACAGATTGTATACTGAAAGAGCTTACAGAGATGAAATGCTTCCGACACCAGTTCCGGAAATTCAACGAACGAACCTCGCAACTACGGTTCTTCAACTCAAAACTATGGGCATAAATGATTTGCTACATTTTGATTTTATGGACGCCCCACCAGTAGAGTATTTAATTATGGCTCTAGAGCAGTTACATTCTTTATCTGCACTAGATGATGAAGGATTGTTAACTAGATTAGGAAGGAGAGTAAGTAAAATTTGTTGATTGGCTACAACATTTTTAATATATTTATGAATCAGGTTTAAAGAAAATGATTTAACAGTTACACTAAAGGTTTGTTCTCACAGGAGTCAGAAATAAAACAATAAGTCATTTAAATGCATTTTATAAAACATATCAAGTTGGTACCAGATTCTGGTTAGTGCAATATATATTTCATGAGTGACTTTTCTTAATAGTGCACTGATTGTCTTCAGGTAAAACTTTTTAGGACTCGAGGTACTGACTGAACATTTATGTCAGTGTAAAGTAGATTAATTGAAGGTAATAGAAATTTTAAACTGAAAAGGAATCATATTGTGAAAGGCTTTCGCGGCCATCGTTTATTGGTGAATGGTTTTTCGGGTTCATAGGCCGTCGTAGGTCTGAGTTAATTCTCGACGTTTCGCCATCTCGAGTGGATGACATCTTCGGGAAATGTAATGTCTGCTTTTTAAGGCTGACGGTTTGTGACATTTGTATGTCACGATTGCAGGTTATATACGTTTTGGTGGGCGGGGCATATTTGAGGCCTGTCCAGGAATTGGCCACGTTCCGGAGATTCATTCTTCTTATGTTTGTAAGGAAGCAGCGTTGTATTTTTAAGTACAGGTTCTATTGATTTTTAGTGTTTCCTCAGATCTATTAAAGTTCTGCTGATGTTTATGTATTTCAATCGCCTCTATAGAGCCTCGGGTAATATACAGATGTGGTGCATAAAACTTGGGTGAAAAGGAATCGTTTGACGGTACGCTAAGGTTCGATATTGCCAGACATGTTGATTTTTTACAGTAGATTTTCGGGATGATTTTGTTCACCAGGTAGCGTTGGTGTTAGATTAGGACGTTTTATGTTCACTTTGAAAGAATTTCTGTTATTTTCTATGTTGTTGTGAAGATTTGGTGTCAATTTATTTTTTAAAGAATTAATTTTATTGGTTTTAAAAGCTACCCAAGTTTATTAAACATCATGGTTTAAAGTGCTGTGTCGACCTATTGAGACTCCAAAATATTAGCTTTGATTTTTTTTCAGTTCTTCCTCCATTATTAATTAATTGTTAATTAGTTAGGTAAACATTTCAAAATGGCTATTATTTTGTAGTCCATTCGTTGGTAATGGAAATTTTTTGCTTTCTGCCGCATTTTTTTCAGAGATAATGTTTCAAGGAGTCATTTAAAGCAAGTTTCATGAAATTACCATCACTATTAAGAAAAGTTATCTACTAGATTTTTACCCATTTTTTTCATTTCACTACATAATTATAGTTTTTGATTTTTAATCGTTTCTCAATATATTTTATTTAAATTAAAATTTTTGCTTTGTTCAATTGTTAGATGGCAGAATTTCCGTTGGAACCAAACCTATCCAAAATGCTAATTATGTCAGTTGCACTCCAATGTTCTGACGAAATTTTAACAATAGTCAGTATGCTGTCGGTACAAAATGTCTTTTATCGCCCAAAAGACAAACAGGCATTAGCAGATCAAAAGAAAGCAAAATTTAATCAGCCTGAAGGGGATCACCTAACTCTTTTAGCTGTTTACAATAGTTGGAAAAACAACAAGTTTTCTAACGCCTGGTGCTATGAGAATTTTGTACAGATTCGGACTCTAAAAAGGGCTCAAGATGTTAGGAAACAATTGTTAGGAATTATGGATAGACATAAATTGGATGTGGTATCTGCTGAAAGAAATACAGTTAGGGTACAAAAAGCGATTTGTTCCGGTTTCTTTAGAAATGCTGGGAAAAAAGATCCCCAAGAAGGTTACAGAACTATGGTTGATAGTCAAGTTGTGTACATACATCCATCTAGTGCATTATTTAATCGTCAACCTGAATGGTAAGTACTTTTTTTTATTTAACAATCCAAAATATGGATAAATAGTATTATTTATTATTTAAAAATTGGGTCGGGCCTGATAGAAGCCATTGGGTACTTCAACCTTAAGATCTTTGGTGCGATCCCTTGGTTTATTTATTATGTGTCTTCTGGGTCCAATTTGAGCCCTTTGAAGTATAATCAGGGATCTTACGTTACACTTTCTAAAATCTTCGTTGGTAGAAATTGCCTTACCAAATGATCTTACTCTTTTTGTGTAAGAGATAGTGTACATATTCTTTGTCATCGCCACAGAATCTGCAGGAATCATTATGATCCATCTTGCCCATATTTTTTAGATGTTCATTGACAGGCTGGTGACCTGTAGTGATTCCAACTAGCAGTTTTAGGTCTTTCCTATTTAGGAGTAAAAGATTATTGTCCCCACAGTATTGCCAGTCCAGTAGGCACTTGGCCCGTTCAAATTTATTTAGAAATAAAATTTTTGTGTTTCTTGCACGTTTTATACAAAAAATACAAAAATTTTATTTCTAAATTCTATTTACACATGCACACAGCCTTACACTTTTCATTTGTTTAAAGTTATACCAGTGTGCTGATTTCGGTTCTTGTTCCCATCTTTTAAATTCTGCTTTAATGTGTTGTTTTGTATATCTGCGAAATGGACGTATTGGAAATTTACTATAACCTTTTTTGCCAATGTATTGACTTTTTATTAAATGCCTGAATGCACTGGTGACCAAACGAGGCAGATTTTGCTGCCTCCTACCAGTTGCTCCAACAACCATGGTATTCTTCGCATAGCTTGAATTTTTTTGGCCACAGCCTTAATTGCGGCCTTTTTATCACTGGATATATAAATTCTTGCTCCCTTAAAATTTCTGTCAAGAATAATTCAGACGCATAATTGCCATTATTTTTATTTGAAAGACTGCAAGCCTTTTCCTAGTGTGGGTAAATAGTAAATCTTGCTTTATTTTCACAGGGTAATTTACCACGAATTAGTCCAGACAACTAAAGAATACATGAGAGAAGTGACTACTATAGATCCGAAATGGTTAGTAGAATTTGCACCAGCATTCTTCAAATTCTCTGATCCAACTAAACTTAGTAAATTTAAGAAAAATCAACGTTTGGAACCTTTGTACAATAAATATGAAGAACCTAATGCTTGGAGAATATCCAGAGTGAGGAGGAGAAGAAATTAAATATATATTTCTATTTAAAAGTATTTAAAAATGTTGAAACAAATATAAAGGGTGTCCCCTAAAATTGTGCGTTCCTTTAGACAAAAAGCATAATACAGTATGCAGAGTAAAAAAGTCTTATAACATTTTTTTATGAAGTCAACCGTTTGCAAAAAAACAATTACATTAGTATTTATATCTTAATATTATTAAATTTATTAAATTAAATTCAGTTAACGCCGGCAACGCTGCACCTCTATACAAAAATAATCTTGATACTATCATGAGTCATGACATGACACTGTCTATGGAGAAGAAAATCTGGCCCTTAAATCTAATTAAAAATGTACTTTTAATATTACTTTGTTAAGCAAAATGCCGATTAATACAATTTTTAAAATGGTTTTTAGTTACATAAACCGAAAACGTCAAATAAATTTAGTTCTGTGTTAAATGCTAAAGTTTTTAATGTAACTGTGTATTGTAATAAAATTACATCTTTATTGATCGTTGTTAAGGTTAATTATAAATTTTTATAGCAAATGGCGTTCATGATATTTCTTTCGTAATCATAACAAAAGGAATTATCAATGTAAAAAAAAGTGAGTTACTTAGAATCGAAGCAAAAGAATTAAATAAATAAATAATAATAAATAAATTCTTACGTATGCCTTGTGAATTGATAAGATTAGGGATTAGGACAATATCCATTATTTCGTCTTCTGCGTTTAGAATACGAGCACTTTGTGTTTGTCCACTAGTTTTTTTAGGTACCACAGAACCCGTAGCCAATAATCTTAGTGACACCACAAAACTGCGGGCATTAGGACATTGTCGTTGAGGATAACGTTCTGTATACAGCCGATCAGCTGCATTAGAATTATCGTGAGCCTCTTCGTATGTAAATAACATGTCGTGATATTCGCGAATCGAAAGCGCAGGCATTTTAACAAAAATAACGACCGTTGTATTCTTGCGAGTAACACGTTAATAACTAATAAAACTTATCGATGGTACTTTTGTGTGAACTTTTTGTTTACTAGAGTACAACGCATGGTTGCCAAACCTACATTTAAATCAAATTTTTGTTCTCTATTTTTGGGAAAACGGATGACTTAAAAAAAATGTTTATAAGAATTTTTTGTTCCTAATTATTCACTCTACACCTCCTTTCAAAGAACGCACTATTTTCAGGAACACCCGTATTTTTTTTTTTTTTTAATTTTCATTAATACATCGCTTTCATGTATATTTCTGATGGTAATACAAGTTGAATATTCTAAATTTATTAATTATTTTGATAATTATAACCTTTTTGGAGTTTACTCCTTAGGAATCGATTTTCATATACAGGGTGGCCATTAATTTGTGGAAGTGCAATAACTTAGGATAAAAAATACAAAGAAATGTTTTAAATAAAAGTTGTATTTGCGCCGATACACATTTATAAAATATTTTAAGATATACTGGATGTTCATCCTAAGCGAGACAACATGAAGTTTACTTTTTTTAAATAGGACACCCTATATTTTTGTTTACCATCGAATTCTGCGTAAAATTCTGTATCTAGCCCTATCTTTTCTTTTCCCATAAATTGCGACGTTTCCAAATTGGAGCGAAAAATATGAAGATTTTATGAAAATTTGTGCACTATAAATTCAGTCTAGTAAACGTTATCAAGTGATAATCAACTTAACTTATTTGGTAGGTACGAAAGTAAAGGATGGCTAAAATGTCTGAACAGAGGTTCATTCGGGGTTCGGGGGATATTTTTTGGATAAGCATTAATTCAGATTTCAATTAGCAAAAACTTCATTTTTTTAACTAGAACACCCAGTATATTATTTTACCATCTTGTAAAACTATTTTATCCCTTTAAATTATGTCTATATAATGTTCTCTAAAATTGATTTTTTTTTGTAGAAAACTGCATTTTTAGTTTATGATTTAAAAATATTCATGTTTTTAAAAAGTTTGCTCTGAATGTGAAGTTAAAAATACTTTTATTTTCGTTAATTTTATGTGACAATCCAGTCACTTTCTACCTTTAAAAACTGTAATAAAATAAAAAAGGAGATTACTGTAATGTGAAAAGTTACGGAAGATCCTCATATCTCGACACGGGAAATAACAAAACAAACCGACATAAGTCGTACTGTCGTCCATAAAATTCTGTCTAAGAACAAAATGCATCCTTACCATATACAGCGAATGCAGGAACTATTAGATGATGGTTATGAAAAGCGGTTAACCTTCTGTGAGTGGGCTCAACAACAAATTTAGCAATTTGGCAATTTTGTATTATTTGCCTGGTGTCCTGAAACCCATATCAGTTTGACGTGATTACGGTCTGTCAGCGTTCTCAGTTTTCCTTGCAATCCCATACCAGTTTGGGCGTCACTCCTGCGCCCGCCACATTCTCAGTCTTGGATCCATCTGTATACCAGATTTTCCCCTGTAGAATGCACTTGAGCTGGGAGCCGTCCCACTCAGTTCTGTCTGGTATCAGCACCTTGAATTGGTCATTAAAGCAGTACCATTTCAGAATGTGGTCTGTCCTCATTTCCAACGCGTTCCCGATCACAATTCTGACGATATTCGTGTGTCCTGTTTTAACATTCAGGTTGTTATGTGTATCCTGCAGTCTGGATGGAGAGGAGGCAACCCCAGGAGTTGCGACATTTATACATGTGTATAACATAATCAGTGTGTGTGTCAGCTCCGACGCACGACAGAAGTTTACTCCTTACGAACGATTATAAAATACATAGATTAGTAATTAAATGATTTTGCTAAAAACTTTATTACATAAAATTATTATTTTCTATATTTTTATGGCTGTTATGTATTTTGACGAATTCATTGTATAATTAATATAAATAAATGTATCATGCATGCTTTAAGTAATATAAAAAATGCATTCATTTACCCTCATTTACTAATCTATGTATTTTATAATCGTTGGTAATGAGTAAACTCCCGTCGGAGCTGACACACATACTTTTTCTTTTAATTTAATTCTACTTTTAAAATAAGTGCATGTGTAAAATTGAAGTGTCTATCTGTGATTTTAAAATAAATTAATTTTTTTAAGCTCATATGATTATTCGCACGTTACCAAAACATAAACACGGATTTTTTAATTTTTTGTCTGTTTGGTTGTCCAGGCACATCTCTGAAATCACTGAACGGATTTTAATGCGGTTTTCATGGGTAGATAGAGCTTGGCTAGGAGCAGAATAAAGGCTTTATTTTATTTAAATCTGATTTTAAAATAAAGATATTTTCATTTAAATATCTTTCTAGTCTGAGAAGTTACAAGGCAAATAATAATTGATATCGTCGAAGTCCTATAGACGCCACAACACCACGAACGAACAACAACGTTCCTAAAAAAAAACAATAAATTTGGATGGATTTTATTTAGCGTTATAGTTTAGTTCCTAAAAAATCAATAGGTAGTGCTGTTTATTTTTAGAATGCATATAGTGGTCTATAAATAAATTCTTTGATGTTAAATCGGATGA
This sequence comes from Agelastica alni, assembly GCA_950111635.1. NCBI lineage: Eukaryota > Metazoa > Arthropoda > Insecta > Coleoptera > Chrysomelidae > Agelastica > Agelastica alni. The sequence continues at coordinate 29,237,463 of OX467710.1, read as the reverse complement.
AAAAAGTTATCCTTATTTAAATATTAAGATAAAATTAAATTCCGCGCGGACGAAGTCGCGGGAAACGGCTAGAATATAATATTTATCTATGATAACTTAATGCTTACGTATTGAGCAGAACGCAGTGTACGTTGCTCACCCCATTATTTTATCTTTCCTGGGATGCCCAATCCATATTGAAATTTTATTTATTTAACAAATGTTTTATTTTAATGCCAGCTGATAAACAATATTTACAGTTTTTCCGGTAGATGTGAACACGTAAAGATTTTTTGGTGTTCCAACTCTGGAGCAGGCAACATATAATTGGCCGTGCGAAAAACAGGAACTTTGTAAGATCAAACCAGTAACTTTTAGAGATTGGCCTTGAGCCTTGTTGATGGTTATAGCAAAAGCCAGACGCACTGGAAACTGTAATCGCTTAAAATTAAATGGCAAATCTATTAAAATCATTGGAATTCGTGGTATCAGCACATCTTCTCCTTTAAATTTTTCGCTGATGGTTGTGGCTTCGATTAAATTCGGTGATAATTTTTTAACAGCAAGTCTTGGTCCGTTGCACAATTTCGGGGGATTTAAGTTGCGAATGAGTATCAATGGTGAACCAACTTTTAAATTTAAGATGTGTGGTGATGTTTTTGCTCAAATTGAAATAACTCAAATACATAAATGTTTGACAGCTTCAATATTTTCGAATAAAAATTTGAAATGACAGGTGTTTGGCTACGAATATTTCATTTGCGTTGTATGGAAGGTATCATTACCACTTCCTACACAAAAGTTTTTTTTCACTAAACTGGTATGTATAAAACAACTTCTGAAAATTTCATCCCAATCGGTCAAACCGTTTGGGAGTTTTTGAAGGACATACATACACACATTTTTTCGTTTATTTATATATATGAATACTAGGTATTCTGGATAAACCGCGTTTAGAAAATTTGTTTTCTCGACGTTTCGGCTCCCGCTTTGAAGCCATTATCAAGAGTTAGGTTACCTAACCTAACTATACTATATATATATATATATATATATATATATATATATATATATATATATATATATATATATTCCTTCCAATTGCTATGGTTCTTACACAGATCATCTTTTACTTCCTCTATTTTCATCAGTGCTCTCATACATGCTCGTCGGTTGTTGGTACCCTTGACCTGGCCTTTCTTCAAAACAATGTTGATCTGATCGAGATATGTTCGCCGAGGTCGCCCTCTACCGACATGTCCATTCACACTCGCCTTATAAATTTGTTTCGTCAATCTTCCTTCATCCATCCTTTCTAAGAGTCCAAACCATCTAAGCATTCCTTTATCTATCTTTGTAACCACATCTTTTACACCACAGCGTTCTCTTATCTCACTATTTTTTAATTTATCCAACTGAGTCACTCCGGCTATACTTCTCAAACTACTCATCTCCGCAGCATTAATCCTATTTTCATGCTTCTTCTGCCAAACCCAACATTCACTACTATACATAAGTGTAGGAACCAACACACCTCTATGCACAGCCAGACGTGCCTTTTTTGACACTTTCTGGCTGTTCATAAAGCTATACAGTGCCCCATTATCTGTTTTCCTGCCAACACCCTTCGCTCAATGTCACTGTCATACTTTTCATCTCTCGTAAACTTTAAACCCAAGTACACAAGTACTTGTTCCACTCTTTCTCCCTCAGTCGAAACTTCACAGTTTGTCATGCTTTTTTCTCTTTCAAATACCATTTCGTTTTGTTTATATATATAAATATATATATATATATATATATATATATATATATATAAATATATATATATATATATATATATATATATATATATATATATATAGATTTCATCCCTATTTATATGATTCTTGAGTAAAAATAAAAACGACGAATGTATTAAACGTTTATATTCTTAATTAAAAAATTATTTGATATAATTATTCATTTTAAAGTTAGTAAATATAAAACAGTAATATCTCCACTGGTTATTATTACTGTTGCTAATAATAAAATTATTTTTCAATTCCTAAATACTTTTCGATCCAGGCTATTGAATTAATAATGTTATCAAATTCATTTGGTACACTTCCCAAAGGATGGTTGTCTTCATACAAATTTAATCTAAAAAAATATTTATCTGTTATATTTTATGCTACATTTTACCGTACCTATAGATAATACAAAAAATCTGGTGCACGTCCCATAATTAAATAGCTTCACACCTACACATCGTTGCCAAATTGTTATATTTATAGGTGAATTATATGAAATTTAAAGTTATTGTAACCTTTTTAACTTTAATAACACTTTGGGTTCGAATTTATTCACACAATTTATTTCAACTAGCGTACACAATCATAAACTTTTGAAAACTGAATAACTCTCCTCCGCGAACGGATGCCAATTTATATACTTTACGTTGAATCGGAAAAGACGAGAATCTTCTAGCCGTATCCAAACTGTTTTATCGAAAATTCTAGATTGGTCGGGAAGTACTGGAACATCCTTGTCATTGGCTGTGACGTATTATACCGCCCAGCTTGCTTACGTACATTCCAGTGGCGTATCGCAAAATCGTTACATTATGTTTTCAAATGAAAATTTTAAATATAAAAATAATAGTTGGTTTGCTAGATTTCGTTAGGGGAGGAGAAATAATCAGTTCTTTTGGAGGTGTCCACACTATAGAGACTTCATACATTTATAAAAATAAAAGAAAATAACACAATAAATCATGAAAACAGTAGTGTTTTATTAGGCTGTTTAATGATTTTCTGATTCATCTATACTGGAATCACTGTTGTTATTTATGATAACGGAAGTGATTTTTGCACATTAAACATGCATTTTTAAAAATAATACATAAAATAAACGTCGAACGTAAAACAAATCGCTTGTAACAATCAAACCATACCAAACTGAAAAGATAATAATGAGTGTGGCAACAAAGCATTTTTATCGACAATGCTGCCAACTGCTTATGCTACAAGTCGCATGGAAATGTGTCACGGACGCACGGAATTTTATTTTAATTAAAAAATATCGTGTCTTTAGCGTATGAAGCTACAAATATAGACTTATTATGTTTTTTCATCCTGCTGGTAAATACAGTAGCATAAACTTTTATGGAACGATGTGCTTAAAATACTTTAATATGTACGCCTATGCACGTTGGTCAAACTGAATATTTCAATGGATGACGTGCAGCAAGTGGCGTACATGTTACAGGCGAGATGGGTAAAGTGCACGTGGTATAACAAATGACATCTTTCATAAGGTTATGTGTATCGGTTTTTTGGATTTTGGTGAGTTTTTTGACAATTATTTAGGTTTAAGAGACAATATTGTGGTGTTATTAGTGATTTTTAAAGACTGAATAATAATATTCAAGTGTTAAAAAATAGGGTTCATGTTACTTATGGCCGAGGCCACTTTTTGACAGATAGATAGAACCTCAAGCTGTGACGTCACACGTACGTCACTTTTCTCCCATTGTTAAGCTGAAACCTCACGTGCACGTTACCCATAGGTGCTTCACATCTACGTCATTGATTATGTGCATTGGATTTTATTTTGTATTCACATTTGTAGGGAATGTAGAAGGACCTTATTATTGAGGCTCTGCCTTTCTTTAGAAACTTTGGTGTCTCCTGTATACTTTTTCGAGAATTCAGCATGTCACCAGTAACTGGTATGCACCTATGTTTGTAGTTTTGTGCACATGAAATTTATACGCTAACAGGTTATTTAGACTGATTTATTTCAAATTAATATTAATCAATACATATATTCCTTCTACACATTCAATTAGTATGAAACATATTTTTAAATTAAGAAAAAAGATTTAAAATCCCTACTAGTCGTGGTACCCGACTCCCTAAGAGTAAAAGGGTTCAAGATTATATATACACTAGTCGTGGTACTTGCGCAAAATTGTCGAGTTTACTATCTCACTTTCTCTCCACTTATGGGGATTAGCAATATGGAGTATTACATATTTCACAGATATTTTATGCTATATTGTAAAAAAATCATTTTTTATAATCAATTTTCAAAAATTCATAATAAATTTTACGAATTTAAAAATGTTCTTATGTGAGTAAATGATCCTTAACAAGAAACATTTATTCTTTAAATCTATACAATAGTTTATAACTTTATTTTTTCTTCTTTCTACTAATTAGGCATAATACCTGTTCCTCATTGTAACTCGCTTTATGGAGGTAGATTGTCTCTACAACGTTTTCGAGGCCTCCCCGAAGGTGATTTATCTCTGGCAATCTTCACTATTTTTTCTTTTGTCATATTTGTGATATGGTCATTCCTCTAAATTTTTCTACTTAGCACACAGTCGTTGATATTCTTGATCTGGCATGTTTGTCTGATATCCTTGCTTCTTTCCCTGTCCCCTAGTGTTTTTCCAGCTGTTCTTCGAATTATCTTCATCTCTGTTGTTTCCATAATTTGGCTTGTTTTTGATGTTTCAGGTCTTGTTTCTACCGCATATGTCGGTATGGGTCTAATAGCAGTTTTGTAAATACGGGCTTTTACTTCTGTTTTCAGATGCATGTTATGAAATATTGTGTCGTTAATATGTGCAGCCGTTCTTGTTACTTTGATAGCTTGTGCTCTTATGTAGCCTTAGCTTCTTTTTTTGAGATTTTGAGCTTATTAAATAATTTCAATTTTATTATTACTAAAAAAACTTACTTTGTAATGACGCCATTGCTTTTAAGTCTATAATAATGTTCCATTCCTTGATTGGGTGGCACCCTCAAATCTTTTGAGCCAATTTGAAGTAAAGTAGGAGCTTTCACTTTATGAGCATGTACTATAGGGGATGCATGACGCATTGCCATAAGAGCATCATTGTCAATTTCACCTTTTTGAGTGTATTCTTTTCCAGCTTCAATGTAACACCTGAAATATATGGACAAATGTACCAGCCAATCAGATCAGCATTAAATTAGCGACTAAAGTAATTGCACTTTTAAAATTTTATAAAAACAAAAAAATTAAAATTACATTTTCTATTAAACTGTACAACCTTTACGGTCACATTTAACAAAGTTTAAAATTAAACCATTTGAATCTGTTTTTTAAAATACTTAATAATTTTCCAAACAATAGTTTATAAATAAATACAATTGACTTTGGTCTTTGTGAAATAACATATTACCAATCCGGAATGTCGGAGCTGGAGCTCATAGAAGCAATATCTATAACTGGGTTTCTTGCAACAACAACTTTATATTTATCTGGATATTGACCACTGAGATGAGTAACTAAGAAACCACCGTGGGAACCCCCAGCTAAAGCTAGTTGATTTGGATTTAACCAAGGATACTTGGCTAGCGCTTCATCAGTTGCTTGAATACAATCTTGAACGTCACTGGTGCCAACTTTACCCAGAAGAAATTCAATGCTTTTCTGACCGCAACCCAAAGAGCCCCTATAATTTATCAACAAAACGGCGAAACCTTAAAGAAAATATACATTATATAAAGCAATACAGTCTGATGTGCATAGTTTGTGTTAATATTAGTACATACCATTAATAAGATACATTACTTCTTCCATAAACAAATAGTTTCCAAAGACTGAATGGGGTCCCCCATGGGGCCAAACTATTAAAGGGACTGACTTTTCACTTCCAGTTTTGGGACCAATGTAAATAGCATTAAAATTGGCTAAAAAATAAATAAGTTACGACTATTCAGATCGATTCCTTATACTGTTAAAATGTCCTGTTACGGTCGTTTCACACTTAAGCTGTTCTAATCCGGTGTCGGACGTGATTGAAACATTGGATCAACATCCACCACACTAAACTAGTAGACACCCAGCTAAACGATTCTATGCGCATAATTTCAGGTACCATAAAGACAACACCATTGTTCTGGCTACCTACCCTAAGTCATATCGAGCCTCCAGACATTCGTCGCTCCAGGGCGTTACTTAAAGAATACAATAAAATAATGAGTAGCCCAGAGCTTCCTATTCACAATGACTTTCCAGCTGGGAGACAACACCTGAAATGGCTTACCGATGACTACGGCAAGAGATCTCTCTACTTGGCATCTTAATGTTGGCGACACACGTGGCTCCAGAAAGCCCCACCTGAATGGCATCAAGTCCTAAATGTCAACTCAACACCAAGTGGCTTTGACCTACCTCGCTGTACATGGTCCAAATTAAAAAGAGAACGCACCGGTCATGGCCGCTGCGGTGAC